>CAJHNH020006623.1:235000-257500 GCA_905116865.2 Candidula unifasciata | reverse complement strand
AGAATAGTTGAAAAAAAAAATAATACGCAATTTTAAAAGTTAGAATAAAGACATAGATTGTTATTATGTTCCTTGTTGTTGTTGTTGTTGCTGCTGTTTTGTATGTGTGTTGTTATTATTAGAATAATTTAACATTAAGCTCATTTAGAGAGCACATTTTAAATATCCAGATGTTTGACTTTATCATATAGTTTTGGGAACGGTGATAACAGCAGGAGAGTTGGCTCTGAAACAAATACTTAACTTTGAAGGTAGACAACAGATCAAACAGTTCAGCTGAGTTTCAAGAACCAACGACACAGCACTCGGGACTTTCTCATATGTGCTCCGCCCTTATGTTCAGCAGCCAGCTAAGAGTTCCAACTACAATGGTGCTAGCAGCAGTTTGATTGTGTGTCTGTCTTGTCTTCCCTCTGAACGTGGAGTGTCGACCAGATCGCCTGGTCACTCCCGGTTGCAGTTCAAATGATTGGGCCATGTAACAAGATTGGCAACAGCCCGGTAATCACACAGAGCAATACAATACAGACACAGGGGTAACAGAGCCAGAGGTCGACCACGCACGCAGAAAATAGACAATGGAAATTTTGAAGACATTTTTTCGTCGCCCAGCTTCTGAGTTGAGTGCATGGCGTGACACTGTGAGCTACGTGTGTTTTTCGTTGGCACAGGAGCGGAGCAACTATGGGGTGACCTGTTTGCTATGAAGCTGAAACTAGGATTACCAGATTGGAGACATTGAAAAGTACTATACAGGAAACGAACAGAAGGGCCCATTCCAGAGATCTCTTCTCGGCCTGGTGCTGTGAGGTATTCCAGGGGCAGAGACAAAAAGAAAAAAAAAAGGTACAAAGTTCTAACTTTCTGCATTTTCATAAAGCTATAATTGTTTGCAGTCTGACTGGCTGACTTAATTTTTACCCCACCAGGACATCACACAAGCGATAAACACCCGGTGACACAAAGTGTCACCATGCGGATGAGGATCACCCGTGGAGAGGTCCCAGAAACCCCTTTCAGCTGTTAGGTTATATTTGTGGCCTGGTTATATTCAAGGCCCCCGGCAAAAGCTGAGGTGGGGCTTCAAATAATGAAAAATTGCAACTGACATGGGGACGACTCAATCTGTTGTTTGCTGTCATTTCTGTCATTACCGTGAAGTTCTATATTATGTGACATTAACTTCAATTTATAGATTTATAACATTGATACAAAAATTCAGTGTTTCTACATTATCATAAAGTTCTGTTTCTAACATACTTGTAAAGTTCCATGGTATCCTAAAGTTCAAAATTTCTCATATTATTCCGAATTTATAGATTTCTCACATTACTCTAAACTTCAACATTTTTCATCTTATCTTAAAATTCCAGGTTTCTGGCATTAATGTGTTTCTTACATTATCCTAAAGTTCTAGATTTCCGTCACTATAGTAAAGATCTAGATTTCTAAAGATTGTATAAAGAAACAAAAAATCATGGAGGGATAGAGAAACAAACAAAGTAGTACCCATCGAGACAGATGACAGTCGCAAACTTATTACAACAAGCAGACAGACTGTCAGTATTTGTGGACATGTTTTAAGACTGGAGAACTTGGTATAAACTAGTAAGATTATTGGAAATAGAGAAAAGGGACAGCAACGAAATAAATACTTGGATGGTTTGGTCAGATGAATAGGGGTGAGACACAAACATTGAACTGATACTTGATGCTGGTGATTGTGTCAGATGACACCTTACTCTTACTAGTAAAGCACATGGTGATAAGGAAGATGTTCCAGATTTCTAATATTATCCTAAAGTTCTAGATTTCTAACAATATTATAAAGTTCTTTATTTCAACCACTATCCTAAAACTCTAAATTTCTAATATTATCCTAAAGATTTAGATTTCTAACACTATCCTAAAGTTCTAGATTTCTGCCATTATTTAAAGTTCTAGATTTCTGCCACTATTCTAAAGTTCTGGATTTCTAACCTTATCTGATATTTCTCTCATTATACTAAAGCTCTAGATTTCTAACATTTGTTCTTAAAGTTCTAGATTTCCAACATTGTATTAGAGTTCTAGATGTTTAACAGTTTTAAAAAGAAAATGTATTTATAAAATAATCGCAGTGCGACAAAGTCTAAATAAGCCAGCAATAAAATAATAATATATTTATGATTTAAAAAAAAAAAAAAAACTGAAAAAAAAAAAAAAAAAAAAAACAAAAACAACAACACTTACCATAATGGACAATGCAATGAGTTCTGATTCTTTGGACTTTGATAATTTTTCAACAATTGAAGTTTTTCTGACTCGGCCTTTTGGTATTTCTGTCCGGAAAAAAAAAAAGACAAAGGTAACGTTAGTGACAACCGAAAAAGCCAATTAAAAAAAAAAAAAAAAAAGTAATACGGAAAGACATGGAGATAAACATAGTGCAGACTGCTTATTAAGGCGATCTCGGATGTGATGAACTTCTGTTGTGAAGAACAATTTGTTTACTCTCTGCAATTTTTCTTGCTCGAATTTTATCTGGATAAGACGAATTTCTAATACAAAGAACCATTTCTTGGGTCTGCGTTGAGTTCGCCTTATCAGGTCTGCACTGCGCCTGAATGGCTTGACCGCAAATTATAGGCGAGGCAGGAACACACTACATCAAAGGCGCCACAGCCAAGGGGCCAGAAAGCTCCCAAATGTTTAGGGGCCTTAGCCCTTCCTAGCAGTATTTGTGTGAGGGCGTTAAGCGGCGCCCCTTCAACCATGCACGGATATTCTCTTTAAAAGTGTTTGTTTATCCAACTCATCTTATTTCAAGGACATTATTATATTTATTTGCCACTCAGCGCCGTATTATTTTCTTTCTCTTTTCTTGCGTTCATCATCTGCAAACTCAAGCGAAAGGTTCCGGTTGTTCGACCATTTCTGAACTTAAGTTTTGTTCCATAACTTTATTTCTGCGTGCGCATCAGGGTTACAGAACGGCCTTATTAGTATGCAGACTGTTGGTTCGTAGCTTCTCAGGCAGATGCACCCAGACTGTGAAGGAAACTCACCTAATTAGTCGGCTGTTACGACATACTTGTTTGGAGACAGTGGACCTATTATCCCCCCCCCCTCCCACCCCGCGCCCTATAGAAGGCCCCGCAAACCACACGCGGACCCAATATTATTATTATCTGCTCGTAAACTAGGACCCACTGAGCTCCCATTTTTGGCTATACAATATTTAAGACCCCCTACCCACCCCTTGGGTTGCCGCAATTTTTTTGGGGTGTCGGCCAACAGCTCCTTACGAAATGGCGAACTATGACCGTTTACGGTTTACGCTCATTGGCATGGCAGATCAAGATAATTTCATTTTCAGAGACATGACGCTGTTTACCAGTCAAATTTCCCTGACGTTAATATATATTTTTTTTCTTCTTTCAACATACATAATTTCATCAACACGTAGTTTCATCAAAATATTTAATATTAACATATCTGAAAAAGTCGAAACAAATTTTAAATCTAAAACGAAACCAAAATAAAATTACAAACGAGAACATTTTGATGTGGTTATATTTTCCGAAATAATTCTTCAAAATGAAATATTTAAAATGTTTATCTGGCGCCAAACTTTGATACTGCCTGTTTATCCGTTGTAAATTCCCATCAGCCGTTGACCATTTTAAAATTGAAAACTAAATAATAACGAATCAATTGGAGCCTGTGTTGACGAGAGACGCGCTATCATTTAGATGCGTGGTGTGGATCACCAAAATCTATCATTTGTTGATTGGAGTAAAAAAAATAGGAAACCTTTTTTAAGGCAGTAGCGTATCTGGCAAATGATGTTGGGCTCATATTGTTAAAGACAAACTGGAACTCAATGTTTGATGTTATCAACATCACCTAGCCTTACAAAGAATAAAAGTGAACATTCTAGAATCTCTGAAAGTCCGCAAGTCTCTTAGGAATCGCTTTATTTATAATCTTGGGACTTTAACACCCTCCGGACTGAATTGCCAACACATTTTCATTTAAACTCCCAGGGGATTGTACTGCCCTCACAGTTTTATCTCTAACCCCCCAGTTATGGCCCCTGGTACTCCACAGGGAGCATTTATTCCCCCAGCAGACACGCCCACATTCATTCATATAATAGATTATATACCCAGTTTCGTCCTTTTTAGGACGAAATTTTTTGTTATTTGAAGCCCCACCCTGGCTTTTGCCAGGGGCCGCAATATAGGCAGGCCATAAATATGGCCAATTGTCTGAAAGCGGTTTCTGGGACCTCTCCACGGCGATCCTCATCCACATGGTGGCACTTTGTGTCATCGGGTGTTTATCGCTTGTGTGATGTCCTAGTGGGGTAGAGAGTCAGTCAGTCAGGCGCCCACAATGGCAAATCGGAATTCAAGGCGTAACCAAACGTCACAAAAACAGAACGACCAAGAGTCAGCAATTAAACACGGACTCTATATAGTCGACGCTCAACTAAGGAGCAGATTGAAGGAGTCAAAGAGTTTTATTATTTTTGTTTCCAAACATCCATCCATCCATCCATCCATGTAGGCATTCTGCGGAGAAACCATCGACCCGGCTGCTTCGAGATACCAGCTAAGTGATTTTGTGTATCTGTGTAGTATTGTTTGATTTGTATGTGCTGATGAAGGCTCCATAGCTGCAACGTTCACGTTTTGTTTGTATTTGTTATATTGTAAAGCTTGCTAATATACTTTTCGTTCGGTTTTATATCTTTTCTAGAATCTCTAAACGCGACTGGCAATACAGATGAAACCTTTTAAAGGCTTCACTAACTTATGCCATTTATCAGGGGCCGCCTCCCCAATTGGATCACCGGGTATAGTAGTAGTAGTAGTAGCAGTAGATTTTTACCACACCAGGAGGACATCACACAAGCGATAAACACCCGATGACACAAAGTGCCACCATGCGGATGAGGATCACCCGTGGAGAGGTCCCGGAAACCGCGTTCAGCCATTAGACCATATTTATGGCCGGGCTATAATGCGGCCCCTGGCAAGAGCCAGGGTGGGGTTTAAAAAAAAACAACGAAAAATTGCATCTCACAAGGGGATGACTGGATATCACTGGTAGAAACCTTGTTATGATAATATTTGGGTGTCTCCTGTAATCGTATCAACACTGTTGGAGTCCTTGTCGTGGCTTTTGGTGGCGAGAAATGTTTGAGTCATTTTTATATGGCGCATATAACCTAGCCACAATTATAACCTAAAGCTTTCCTCTCTAGAATGCTTGTTGAACATGACGGTTTTTGTTTTTCGTCAAGCAGCCAGCCAGTTATGCTATATGTGCTCATAATAATTTTTTGAGGAGGGGAAACACGAACACGCTGTTATGCTATGTTATGTTATATTATGATATGTTTTGTTATGGTATCACAATTGACTTCTTTACATATAAATTATCCCCTTTTCGGGGTCGCAACCTGAAGAATTTAACACACGGTGACTTCTGAAGATAAAAACAGCTTAATACAGATATTATCGCCAGAATAAGAATAAAAAGAGAGCCACTAAAATAAATGAGAGACAAATCAAATATTTTAAGCGAAAAGGCATAACATTCATCGGCCTGTTCAACCGATGAAGGCGAAGAAAAGGAAGGATGAGGAGGGAGAGAAGAGGAAGAAGAAGCAGGCAGGTCAAATTTTGGTTGCTAGGACAGTTTTTAGTCAAATGTTAACTGGCAACATGTTGTCATGGCAACGACCGCCATATTAACTGGCAATGGTAAGTTGGTCATGACAACCATATCCATGTTTACCTGTGCTGCGATAATTTAAATTTTAAATTCGTGTTTTTGTTTTATTCTGTTTTGTTTTCAGTTACGTTGAAATATGCTGACAGTTTAGTTCATTAAAATGTTGAACACTTTTCTTAATGCATGTTTAATAACTTTAAGCTGATCCACGTTTTAGTGCTTTAAAATTCCACATTTCGTAAATATTAAAAATTTTTCTTCATGATTTAATCAAAATTATATTAAGATATCAAACGTACAGTCCAACAAGAATGATTGAAATGCCAGGTGTAAAAGTTAGCGAAAGAGTGAATACAAGAATTAATAATTGAAGCAAACTATAAAATTCCTTCTTAACGAAAAATACCTGTAATGTACTTCCTTTTAGTGCGATGAAGGAGATGGGGTACTGAGTATGAGGATTTATGGACGCGTGGATATAGTGCGTTTCAAAAATCGTGTCCTCATATCATCATCATCATCATGTAGCAGGTCTTTTGCAGAACGTCGCTCTCATTACGGTCTGCCTGAAAGAAACTCGGTCTCTCGCCAGTTCTCCCGCTTCATGTACTTTCATACTCAAGGAGTCACTTATATCCTGTGCTCATCTTCGTGTTGGTTGGCTCTTGCCCCTCCTTCCCGGTACCATGCCTTCTGCTATTATTTTTTTCCAATCCGTCGTAGCGCTTGATATGACAAAAATATTTCAGCTTCCGAGACAGGATGCTGTTTATTAGCCAATCTTCCGAGACAGGATGCTGTTTATTAGCAATTCTTCCGAGACAGGATGCTGTTTATTAGCCAATCTTCCTTGACTCACATCCGTATGTTGCTACAGGGAAGATGTATGCTCTCAAAATTTTAATTTTGAACTCCTTGATGTTGCTTAGCCAAAGAATTTTAAGGCTGTTTAATCTTCGCAATTCTATGGCCATCACCCTGTTAATTTCTGTCAAACAGTCTCCATTGCTGTTTATTTAGAGCCTAGATATTCAAAGTTTGTGACATTTTCTGTTTCTTCATAATTTATTGTTATTTTTGAGTGACAGCAGGTTTTATCATTTTCTTTAAATTCAATACCAGTTGTTGATCTTTACTGTGCTTTTGGACAAACAATATTCAATTTTCAATTCCCTTTACGATGTTCGAAAGGTGGACTATGTCATCTGCGTAGATAAGTTCCGGAACAGGGTTGCCACCAATTTTGAGCGGATCATAACTGTCACAAGTCTGTTCATTTTGACTTTTCTCAGTATGTTTTCTGCGTATATAGTGAATAGGTATGGTGAGGGTATGTACCCCTACCTCACTCTCTTTTGCACCTCGAACCAATTCGATGTTTCATCAGCTGCTCTGATGGCTGCTTGTTGTCCATGTCCTTACACTTTTACAAAATATCTTCAAAACTCATGTACAGATGACACGAAAGTGTGTATGTGGCCATAGATTTTCCATGTCCATATAATTTTAAAATTTACTATTGCACAGGTGCTGCTGTATTTAGTTTAAGCATAATTAATTTCCCCATGCAGAGATATATCTTTCGAGTAGAATAATTTGTACACACGTATTTCTCTCATGCGGCTTAGGCATTGCGAACGCGCTTGGGCAGTCTGGTATTCCCGAAAGCCACCTTCCACATACGTGAATTATTCTACTGCACTAGCCGCAACGACATTTACGCCATCAGCTGCAAGAGATGTGGCATGAAATACACTGGTGAAACAAGTCTACGACTGGCTGACAGGTTCAGACAACATCTCCTGGATGTGCAGAACGGTGCTCCTGAAACCGGTACCGTTGCACTTCAATTACCAGGATCACATGGAGGTGATAGCCATGATAGCCCTAACATCCAAAGGACTAAAATGTCAATACAGTTTCGTCAAAAATTCAGGAGTTACGGCCCTTGAATTCTACAGGTATTTATTCTCCGGTTATGTGTGTTCTTTTTTTTCATTGCACTGGCAAGACATCCACATGGCTGCATCTGGATATGTGAGTTAAGTGGTTTTGTGTATTCGCCTACTTTTGTTTGATTTATGTAAGTGCTGACGAAATCTCTATAGCCGCAACTTTCCCGTTTTTTATGTGTTTGTTATATTGTGAAGCTCGCTGATATACTTTTCGTTCGGTTTTATATCTTTTTTTTTTTTCGTAATGCCGGGTGCTGGGTTCAATCCAAGCTGCGGACAATTTGTCTTGCGTTGGTTTCGACAGCGGTACCGAGAGCTGACCGTTCAGTCAAGGTGGCAAACTACTGTACGTAAAATATGCCTAGAAAATAATAACAGCCAAAACATGCAAGGGGTTGGTTCTGCAACCTCTTGTAAAGGATACTCAACTAATTTTATTTTTTTCTTACTAAACAATTTATTTATTTCTAATCTATGTCTCATATACCGCGTTATTTCTTTCGTACTGAGGTTTTTCTTTCACACTGAAATATTTCTTCAGTCCCCCGTGTGGGTTCCGGGGACCTACTATAGGAAAAACAAGAATAGACCCACTGCCTACCCAAAAAGCATGTCGTAAGAGTCGACTAATTGGGAGCTTCCTTCGAAGTCGGAGTGCATCTGCCTGAGAGGCAAGGAACCAACAGTCTGCATTCAGATATGTCAAACGGATGCACACGCAACACTGAAGTTCTGGAACAGGACTGCAGTCCAGAAGTGGACGAACAACCAGAACTTTTCCGCCGGAGTTCACAGCCGGTGAACGCGAAGAAGAAGAAGCTTTCTTCAGTGTATAGAACCATTTTTTTCGTATTGAGACCATTTCTTTCATTCTGAACCATTTCTTTCGTATTGAGACCATTTCTTTCATTCTGGACAATTTCTTTCGTATTGAGACCATTACTTTCATTCTGAACCATTTATTTCGTATTGAGACCATTTCTTTCATTCTGAACCATTTCTTTCGTATTGAGACCATTTCTTTCATTCTGAACCATTTCTTTCGTATTGAGACCATTTCTTTCATTCTGGACCATTTCTTTCATTCTGGACCATTTCTTTCATTCTGGACCATTTCTTTCATTCTGAACCATTTCTTTCGTATTGAGACCATTTCTTTCATTCTGGACCATTTCTTTCATTCTGAACCATTTCTTTCGTATTGAGACCATTTCTTTCATTCTGGACCATTTCTTTCATTCTGGACCATTTCTTTCGTATTGAGACCATTTCTTTCATTCTGAACCATTTCTTTTTTTCTGGACCATTTCTTTCGTATTGAGACCATTTCTTTCATTCTGAACCATTTCTTTCGTATTGATACCATTTCTTTCATTCTGAACCATTTCTTTCGTATTGACACCATTTCTTTCATTCTGAACCATTTCTTCCAGACATTTACCGACGTGCAGTGCCGGTTTAGACTTAATGAGGCCCTAAGATATTTAACGTCCCGAGGCACCCACCGTTTCCAATTACACCAGAAAACGTTAAAATGTATATAAGTTAATAAAAAGGTTAAAGATGACGCATTTTAAGCTGATTTTTATTTAGTTTAAGAAGATTACAAAAATAGAAAATGTAAAAAAAAAATTTAACAATAACTGCATTTGTGAAAAAAAATGGAATGGTGTTAGGCACCTGGAGAGTGTGAGGCCCTAGACTGTAGTTTAGTTAGCCTATGCCTAAATCCAGCACTTACAGTGCGTATTTCTTCCTGGCAAAACTATTTCTTCCTCGCGAAATTATTTCTTCATCATGAAACTGTTTTTTTTTTCCCCATACAAAACTATGTCTTTCATTCAAAAATATTTCTTCCATTCGAAACTAAACTATCTCTTGCATACGAAAATAATCATTCCATACGAAATTAAACTATTTCTTCCATTCGAAATAAACTATTTCTTGCACATGAAAATAATTCTTCCATTCGAAACTATTTCTTGCATATGAAAACGATTCTTCCATACAAAACTAAACTATTTCTTCCAATCAAAACTATTTCTTCTATACAAAGCTAGTTCTTAAATTCGAAACCAAAACAGGCTAGATAAGTAGAGCTTGTCAGCCACAACTAACTAACTGGCAACATGGGCAGACGTGAACCAATCCAAGAGCTCCAGACATCAAGCTCTTTGCTTCAAGCGGTCAGACGAAATGTCTGCGATCAATATGGCCGTCTATAGGTTCCGTAAATCTAAGCGCTAATTCATTCTATTGATGCCAGTTGTCCGTTTATATCTTTTTCTTAGTTTATCTTGAGAAAATAAAATGAGTTTATGTTCGCACCTCAGTGAGGTGGTTTGGCGGTGGAAAGAAGGAGGTTGGAGAATATTTTAATGGAACAGTGGCGGGCGGCTAGCCGTTCTGCGGAGAGGGACTTATCCATATTGGATAAAACCGGTGCAAGGAAGTCGATCTTCTTTTAACTTCACCTTAAATGGAGCAGGGGATTCGCCGTAAAAAAGCGACTAAACGCTCGCCTGCGGATCGGAAAGTCGTGGGTTCGCTTCCTGGTGAGCTAGACTTCTTTCAAAAATGACTTTGGCTCCTAGGTCGACCCAGCCTTGAGTGAGTACTAGGGGCAGTTCTTGGAAGTAAAGGCGGTCTGCGTATGCTGACCACATCACCCGTCTTGTGCAGTTGGTCTATAAAATACAGGTTGTCAAACTGCTAGGGAAAGGGGTCAGATGGGGGGTCGCAAAGAAGTTTTAAGGGGGATGTCAAACATTTTTGATATCATACTAACGTTTTGTCTAACACTGGTACTCTGAAAAATGAATGCGTAGAAGGGCCGAATGTCAAACGGGCCTGCGTGCCCATTTTGTAACCCTTTGAAAATAAAGTTCGTTCGTTCGTTCGTTCGTTCTAACAATTGTCCAATGAACCAATCATTAGCTTGTCACTCTAGTCGTGAAGGTAGACAACTGGTCTAATTTGCAACGGCAGCGACAGTATAACACCAAATCTCACAACAGGTGTTGAAAATCCCCATATCGTCTTTTCCCCATGGAGTCCGATGAAGTGCAGCAGGGGACCTGGTTTCATGATCCAGGTGGGAGCCCACCTTCCGAGAAGCAATGGGCGGAAACAACTGTCGACGAAGGATCTCTACAGTTGACCTTGTGGACCCCTGCTGTGCAGGCTCCCGTTTGGAGCTCTTCTTACTTATTTTTGGGGTCAATTTAACAATAAATGACTGACTGACTGACTTTCTACCCCACCAGGACATCACACAAGCGATAAACACCCGGTGACACAAAGTGCCACCATGTGGATTCGGATCGCCGTGGAGAGGTCCCAGAAACCGCGTTTAGCCTTTAGGCCATATGTATGGCCAGGCTATATTGCGGCCCCTGGCAAAGCCAGAGTAGGGCTTCAAATAACGAAAAATTTTATCCTAAAAAGGACGGGAAGTGTAATTATAAATAAAATGTGAACAGATATAAAAACAACAAGCGCTGCCAAATTCAGATGAAGAGTGATTTCCCTTGTGCACTGTCCAACAGCAGACTAAAAATAGCAGATATCCTCATGTCGAAACAATGTCAGACATCACATTCATATTTCGGCATCTATTTTTTGTCGTCGCTTTCACCCGTTGTAAACTGTCAGAAAGTTCTGTTTGTTCGTCCACTTCTAGACTTTAGTCCAGTTCCAGAAACTGATTCCCGTGTGCACCTCTGTTTCACAGATCTGGCCTATTTGTGTGCAGACTTCGATGTTCACCTCTCAGGCAGAAATCTGACTTCGAAGAAGACCCATAATTAGTTGACTCTTACGACATGCTTGCTAGTGAGGCTGCGTGGGTCTATCCCCCCATCCCCTCACACACACAAACAAGGTGGGAACCCGGAATCCACAGCGAATACCGTGCAAATTGTAGAACGACGGCATACTTTTTTTTCCCTCTAGAAACGCAGAAGAGTTTACGAAACCCGTTAAAGAGTGCAAACAAATAATATTACAATGTACCCCGCCACCCCGCTGCCCCCAGCCCAACACAATTTTTCTTACACACACACACACACACACACACACACACACACACACACACACACAACACACGCACTTAGGTAAATGGAATAGAAAAATGGGGCACAGGAAAGCAGGGCGACGGCGACGACGAAGGCAATAAGAAGAAGAAGATGAAGAAAGAAGAAGATGAAGAAGAAGAAGAAGAAGAAGAAGAAGAAGAAGAAAAAGGATAAGAAGAAGAAAAGAAGAAAGAAGAGAAGAAGAAGAAGAAAGAGAAGAAGATAAGAAGAAAAGAAGAAGAAAAGAAGAAGAAGAAGAAGAAGAAGAAGAAGAAGAAGAAGAGATGAAGAAGCAGCAGCGCGGCGACAAGAAAAGAATAAGAAGAAGAAGAAGAAGAAGAATAAGAAGAAGAAGAAGAAGAGAAGAAGAAGAAGAAGAAGAAGAAGAAGAGAAGAAGAAGAAGAAGAAGAAGAAGAAGAATAAGAAGAAGAAGAAGAAGAAGAAGAGAAGAAGAATAGAAGAAGATGAAGAAGAAAGAAGAGAAGAAGAAAGAAGAAGAAGAAGAAGAAGAGAAAAGAAGAATAAGAAGAAGAGAAGAAGAAGAAGAAGAAGAAGAAGAAAGAAGAAGAAGAAGAAGAAGAAAAAAAGGAAAGAAGAAGAAGAAAGAAGAAGAAGAAGAAGAAGAAGAAGAAGACGAATAAGAAGAAAGAAAAGACGAAGAAGACGAAGAAGAAGAAGAAGAAGAAGAAAGAAGAAGAATAGAAGATAGAAGAAGAAGAAGAAGAAGAAGCAGAAGAGAAGAAGAAGAAGAGAAGAAGAAGAAGAATAAGAAAGAATAAAGAAGAAAAACGTAAGAAGAAGAAGAGAAGAAGAAGAAGAAGAAGAATAGAGAAAGAAGAAATAAGAAGAAGAAGAAGAAGAAGAAGAAGAAGAAATAAGAAAAGAAGAAAGAAGAAGAAGAAGAAAATTAAGAAGAAGAATAAGAAAGAAGAAGAAGAAGAAGAAGAAGAAGAAGAAGAAGAAGAAGAAGAAGAAAAAGAAGAAGAATAAGAAGAAGAGAAGAAGAAGAAGAAGCAGCAGCAGCATCAACAGCAACAGCAGGAGAATAACAATAATAATTGTATTCCTTTCTTCAGGCAATAATTCTCAGCAAAATGTCTTCGGTGACATGATACGCACAAGATAATTGACCACAACAGCATTCCTCCATACGCCAGACATAATTACCATGTAACAGAATCAAGACGACATAGCAAGTCCATCAGCTGTCATTAGCCCCCACAGTTGTCACAAAATCAACAGAACGGAAAGACACTATCAGCAAAATGACGACAACATTGCCAGATTGACTTGTAAGAAAAGATATTAAAGATACTTAACCGCGCATTCGCAGAGAATAAGTAGGAAATTATGACTATCAACTAAAGGAAATGTGGCTTTAGAAGTAGATGCAATAATATCGGCAGTCAGTGTTGCCCGCAGCAAGGTTGTAAATTGGCTAACTGAAATATGGCAAATATCCCTTCCAGAAAAAGACCGGATCGACCAGCCTGGGAAAGGAGATAGTTGTGGCCAATTGATCAGGTTAATGGAGATAGATTGTAGAAGATAATGGGAATATATTGAGTTCATAGGCAGCTGGTAATAATATCCGGTTCTGGAGGACAGTAGCCTAACGATAGTAAATGTTGGATGTTGGTTGTTGGATGTTTTATTTTGGGATCTATCGTTTTTGTTATCTTGATAAGGGGGCTGCGTGGTCTCGAGGCATGGTGTCCGCCTCGAGTGCTTGAGGTTCTGGATTCAATCCCCGGTAAGTGCTGGGAATATTTTCACGTAGACCTGAGCTTCCAATAATTCCCCCCTGGTCTCTGGGTAGTGAAATTAACGCCCGTGTGTATTGTTGCTCACCTTACAATCTGGCGTAAAGTTCTTCTTCTTTCGTTCAAATCTGCTCCTGCTGCCGCTAGTGTTGCGTCGCAGTCTATCAGATGAATCGGCAACCGAGCCAGGCTGCGCTCATTCGCTTCATATCAGGCAGATGCACTCCGACTTCAAAGGAAAGCTACCCCTAGTCGACTCTTACGACATGCTTTTAGGGAGGCAGTGGGTCTATTCTTGTTTTCCCTACAATAGGGCCCCGGAACCCACACGGGGGATCTCTGGGTAGTGAAATTAACACCCGTGTGCATTATTGCTCACCTTACAGATCCCTTGACAGTTGGAAATCTAAAGGAGTAGCCTAACGGCGCTGCCCGGGCAAAATTTTTAGTTAAAAATCTAACCAAAGTATTATAGGATCCTCGCTGGTGCTACAGGGCCTTGCACTGTGCTGAGCTTCTTCGGACTCAGACTTGAGTTAGTAGAAGAAGGGAGCACTTATGGGTTACTACCCGATGCCATGATATTGTTCCGTTTTTCAAACTTCAAACCTTATCTTGATGTTGCTTTGTTGACAAAACTTGGATGTTATGCATGATTCTTAGTGCTGTGGCGCCTTTTTTTTTTTTTTTTTCAAATCTGAAGTCAGTGGTGTTTTTTTTTTCTTTTTCTTGCAGGACCTGCAACGTTTTTTTAGGCATCATCTTTTCAGCTCTGATGAAGTAGAGACATTGATGAATTTTGTAATGATTTAGACATGGCTTGTGATTCGTCTAATAACTATCAAGTAACAATAATAATGGGCGATTTCAATGCAAAAGTTGGAAGCCAAAATGTGTCTAATAATTATGAAGTAACAATAATTATGGGCGATTTCAATGCAAAAGTTAGAAGTGAAAAAGCGTCTAATAATTATGAAGTAACAATAATAATGGGCGATTTCAATGCAAAAGTTGGAAGTGTAAAGGTGTCTAATAATTATGAAGTAACAATAATAATGGGCGATTTCAATGCAAAAGTTAGAAGTGAAAAAGCGTCTAATAATTATGAAGTAACAATAATAATGGGCGATTTCAATGCAAAAGTTAGAAGTGAAAAAGCGTCTAATAATTATGAAGTAACAATAATAATGGGCGATTTCAATGCAAAAGTGGGAAGTGAAAAAGCGTCTAATAATTATGAAGTAACAATAATTATGGGCGATTTCAATGCAAAAGTTGGAAGTGTAAAGGTGTCTAATAATTATGAAGTAACAATAATAATGGGCGATTTCAATGCAAAAGTTGGAAGTGTAAAGGTGTCTAATAATTATGAAGTAACAATAATAATGGGCGATTTCAATGCAAAAGTGGGAAGTGAAAAAGCGTCTAATAATTATGAAGTAACAATAATAATGGGCGATTTCCATGCAAAAGTGGGAAGTGTAAAGGTGTCTAATAATTATGAAGTAACAATAATTTATGGCGATTTCGATGCAAAAGGTGGAAGTGTAAAGTATGTGGAGTAACTAGTGGTTATGGTCTAGGAGGAAAGAATGAAAGAGGCAAAATATGAATAGCTTGGGCTGAGTCACAAAACATGATAATTGGTAACGCCTGGTTTAAACACCACCCTCGTCGATTGTGGACTTGGAAAAGTGCTGGTGATAATGTCTGCAATCAGACTGATAATATAATGATTTCAAAAAGTTTCAGGAGCAGTTTAACTGGAGCAGACTGCTATAGTGGTCATGTTTCAGTTATAGGAAAGTTTAGAATGAAACTGAAGTCTATAAAGAAGTCACCAAAGAGCGTTAAGTTAAAGTTATGAATACTTAAAACGGACTAAAGAAATTATGGAACAGTACAGGGTCACAGTGCAAAACAGATATAATGCCATGGAGAACATACAAATTATTGATGAACAATGGGATATGCTGAGAGAGTCAATTTAGCAGACATCACAAAGATACGTAGAGTCGCTAAAAAAAAAAAAAAAAAAAAAAAAAGAAAAAAAAACAATAGATGACCAATAAAATACTGCAGAGGATGAATGAAAGAAGAAAGGAAAAGGATGATTAAAAAAAGTCTAGTATTCATAAAGAAATAGTGAACAAACACAACGAGGCTAAAGAAACCTGGCTAAACCAGATGTGCACAGAGATTGGGAAAAATCTCGGGAAAGACTCACATTCCATGCACCAAAGACTCACATTCCATGCACCAAAGACTCACATTCCATGCACCAAAGACTCACATTCCATGCACCAAAGACTCACATTCCATGCACCAAAGAATCACATTCCATGCACCAAAGACTCACATTCCATGCACCAAAGACTCACATTCCATGCACCAAAGACTCACATTCCATGCACCAAAGACTCACATTCCATGCACCAAAGACTCACATTCCATGCACCAAAGACTCACATTCCATGCACCAAAGACTCACATTCCATGCACCAACTGATAAGTATTTTAACAGGGAAGAAGGGGTGCTACATTAGTGGGTGTTTAAAATCTAAATAAGGTGAAATTTTAGTTGGGCAAAGTGACATGATTAAAAGACGAACAAAGTGCTTCGGGGATCTGTATAACGATGGTTAAGGTTAGTTGCTTATCCTTTACAGGACGTTGCAGAACCAACCCCAACAGCCCACGGCTGTTATGTGGTTTTTCCAGGCAAATTTACGTCTAGTAGTTTGCCACTGTTTCTGGACGGTCGGCTTTCTTGTTACCACTGTCGAACCAACGCAAGGCGCATTGCCCGCAGCTGGGATCAAACCCGGCATCCCGGCATAACGAAGCGAAGCGTTCGCATCGACTTAGCCACAGAGCCGACGTATGACGATGATAGACCAGAAATATATTTGCAGGAAAACAGTGAAGAAGCACCGACACTTGCTGCAGAAGTTGAGAATGCATCACATGAAAAAAAAAAAAAGGACTTGGGCCAGACAACATTACGTTGGAAGAAATTGAAGCTTTGAGAAATTTTTCAATAGAAATAACAACATTGTTAAATGATATTTATAAAAGTGGGTTCATTCCTAATGACCTACTAAAATCTATATTTATGGCTCTGCCAAACAAACCAGGTACTTTAAAATGTGAAGACCATCGCACCATAAGTCTTGGGAGTCATGTGACAAAAATGTATTCAGAATAATTATGAGAAGAATGAAAAACAAGATTAAACCAGAAATTAGTGAAGAACAGGGTGGATTTATACAAGGAAAAAGTATAAACAATGCCATATATATCCTATCTCGGAAGTTGAAATATTTTGGTCATATCAAGCGCCACGATGGATTTGAAGAAATTATAGCAGAAGGCATGGTACCAGGAAGGAGGGGCAGGGACCGACCGACACGAAGATGAGCACAGGATATAAGTGACTCCTTGAGTATGACAGTTCATGAGGCGGGAAAGCTAACGAGAAACCGAGTTTCTTTCAGGCAGACCGTGATGAGAGCGACGTTCTGCAAAGTACCTGCTACATGATGATACATGATGATGATTGACAACCTCAGAAATCTTTCAGAAAGAGCTTTAGCAGTTTTAAGAAATATCTTTACTTATGCTTCGTTGACTACACGAAAGCATTTGATAGTATGAAACATGAGGAAAAAATCAAACTATTGGGGGAAAAAAAATTATTGGAAAAGATTTATATAAACAAATCTACCATGGATGTACCAGAAATTGTTGTTGCTGGTCATAATATAAACAACCAGCGTTATGCTGATGACACCGTCTTGATAGTGACAAGTCAGAAAAAACCACAGGAAATTGCCAGATACTGTGGTGGTAGAAAGTGGTAAAATGGGCCTCAGCCAAGTAGCTAACCACTTATTCTTCTCGAGTCCTGTACTGCATTTTGGAGCCAGCTTTTAAAGAGGCCTCTATTCAGTTATTTACGGCTTCAGATACTCCATCTATCCATCGCTTGTGTGGTCGACCTCTAGATCTGCTTCCATTATGTCTAAGTGACAGGGCTCTCTTTGGTGCACTGTCTTCTGATAGTTTTGAGACAATTTTGAGACATTCCAAACCATTTGATCTGTTATCTCTTGATGTAGTTTAGAAATGGTTCCGTCCCAACTTCTTTCCTGATATCGACTTCTCTGATTCAGTCTCGTTTAGTTGCATTTAGAATTCATCGTAGACATTTCATTTCGGTTGTTTGGTTTGTTATTTTTGTTGTCAATGTTCATGTTTGGCACTGGTAACAAAGTGTAGATTTTTAAAAATACTTTAGTTTATTAGATAGAAATACTAAACAATACTGTAGGCCCTTTCTACATCAAAGTGTAGAAGATAAAATACTAAACAATAGAGCTTTCTACGCTCAAGTGAAGAAGATGAAATATTAAACAACACTGTAGGGTTTTTCTTGACCCAAGTGTGGAAAATGAAATACTAAACAATACGGCCTTTCTACAACGAAAGGTAAAAGAAAGATTACTAAGTAAGACATGGCACCTCTGCACCCAAAACTAGACGGCGAAGACTAAAGAGGACTTATCTTTACCCAAAGACAGAACGAGAAAGATACGTAGCACCAATAAAACTATAGCTATCTTGACATGAGAACTACACACACACATTATAAGAAGCAGAGACCATAAAAGAAAAAAATAATTTTCCTTTTGCACTTTAGCGAATCAATAAATAAGCTTTCTGAAACAAGCGGCGGGAGCAATATGTTCTCATAATTTGTGTGCAGTCAATCAATATGTCAGAGAAGGAAGTGTTTATCCACATACAAGAATGCATCAAGCGACGTGGGGTCTAAAGGACCACGTCACACAGAAAATCAAGTTAAAGATATCTGCGTTTACAAGAAATTGTGATGAATGATTGAATCAAGAATTGACATTCCTGCACTACGGGAGATTCCTACACGTGCTCCGTCTCCTTAATCGGTTGCCAACCAGGAGTTAACATGCCAATAGTACTAGTTGCAACCTGATTAAGAATCTGCTAGGATATTTTCGCTTTTGTTTTAAAAATCCGCCCCCTTGTGGGATGCAATATTTCGTTATTTTAAAGTCACACTCGGGCTATTGCCGGGGGTCATAATATAACCTGACGGTTGAACGAGGCTTCCACGACCTCTCCTCGAGTGATCCTCATGGTGTCAACTGGTGTTTATCGCTCTGTGTGATGTCCTAGTGGGGTAAAATTTGCTTACTTACTTTTCTGTTTAGAACCAGGCCTGTGGCATGGCGCTGAAAAGGCGTTTTACTCCTGATCACCGCTGACTTTCGGAACAGGTTTCTGGCTACCACGCACTAGCGGCGATCACCATAATCTTACTCAAATAAAGAACTATTTTCCACGCCCTCAGGTATATTGGGCAAGGAGCCAAGATAATTTTTTTTTTTGAAAAAAGTTCGGTTCCGTTAGGATCCGAACCCACGACGTTCCCGTACACTGTCGAACGTCTAGCCGCTATTTCACGGCGTGTCTCTCATAACTTCAGTACCAGTAGCTAAAACCACGTCTTGTTTTGTTTGATTGTCACAAGCGCAGAAAAAGTAGTCCGAGCCCAGAAGACATTACCCGGGTCGGCCAGGTTTAAGTGGTAAACGAGTCAAAATATTTATTGCATAGGCAACCAGGTCGCCCATTGTCTGGCCAGTAGACAAATTCGTCGCTGGTGGAGACAGATTTGGGTCTATCTGCTTTAATCGCATCAAAACTGCAAGAGTTCTTTTCAGGGCTACTTGGTGGTTAGTAATGCTAAGCTATTTTATATGGCACAGTAACCTAGTCACAATTATAACCTAAAGTTCCCCCCTTCGGTGATGCTGGGTGAAGGTGACGGTTTTTCTTTTCCCGCAAAGCAAGCCAAACCAAAGCCAATTATTTATTGAAAGGAGGCATCTACTGATGATCGGTAGACTCCTGCTGGGGGCGGGGCTGTCGATATAGGATGCTCTCTCCTTTTGCACTTCAGAGGTCCCGGGTAGATACTTTCTCCAGGTGATACGGGTGTGTTGGGAAATGAGCAGGCACATAAGCTGGCCGGTTCTACACCGCTTGGTGGTGAACTGATGTATGACAAGTTGGATTTTGTGAGCGAGTGAACAGTGCGGAGGCAGAGATAGATCATTACGGTCTGAGGAGAATGGCGCTGCGAGGAATTACCAGGGGTCCTGGACGACGCTCGACACTCAGGGGAAAGGCGAGACGGATATACAATCAGACAGTTACTGGTACCATCGGAATTGGAACTCTTCGCTTGCTGCTGAAGATGGTTACAGAGCGCTTATGAGGTGTCCCGAGTGCTGTGTTGTCGATTCCTTATTCAACATTTAAGATTTCTTTTGCACCGTCCATGCGATGCCAGAGAATCTTCACTTGCGCCTTCACTGGTGCCTTGATTTGGGAAAATGCCCCGATCCCCTCTTATATGTATGAGGGGATTCGAAAAAAGCATGAAACAGTAGAAAATTTAGATCACCTTCGTCATATCACAGAAGTCCTTTACAGAACGTCGCTCCTATCACAGCACATCTGACATATTCTTCTTTGACTTCCCTTATAGTGTTGTTGACAGACACACTGCTTCCTAACAAGCATGTCGTAAAGTGCGACTTATTCAGGATTTGCTTAAATTTTATGTATTTAGCTGAAATTCACAAATATCACAGCCTAGCCGTAAACCACATCACAACGTACCAACCACTGTTGAAAGCCAGTAAGCAGAGGAAAAGAAAAACACACTTCACAAACAGGGCAGATAAAAGCAGAAATAACTATACCACCTCAGCTCTGCGAGCGACATCCACGGGGCTTAGTCTCACAAACACCAGACACCTACCTTCTGGTTGTAGTTCATCGGTCTCCAGCGAGTCGATCTCCACTTCAGCACTCTTGCCGTCGTCTGTCTCCAGACCCAGCATGATCTCAGCCCCGCTGTTGGAGGTGGTCAGTCGTCGCCTCGGCCTGTCGTCCCAGTTGTCTTCGTCTATGTCACCTGGGTGTGTCAGATGGAAGTTGGTCATTAAAACACTTTGTATAGATAATTTGGTTCACGGCACCCATAAGTGCTCTGTTCTACTCCTTACTCAAGCTTCAATCCGATGAATCTCAATGCAATGCACGAACTCCGCAGCACCGGCGAGCACAGGAGGCAAATACAGACACTGAAGAAATCAATGAACCTCTTTTTGCAGATGATCAATGTCTAATACACCACAAACAACAGAATTTACAACACCATGTTGACTCCTTAAATCAAATGTGAACAAAGTATGACAAGAGAATAAACACCACGAAAACTGAGGTGATGGTGATAGCCAGGAAACATAACACCATGAACGTCCACGTTAACGGGACTACAATGAAACAAGTTCGAGAATTCAAAAATCTAGGAAGCATATTTTCGGAGGATGGTGGACTCGATGAGAGAATCCAGAATACAGAAGGCAAGTGCTGCCACCGGTTAGCCCCATTGCTTAGACACCCAGATGTTTCCCTTCCAGAATAACAGCTAACGATTTATAGCAATGTTTTTCCCTAAATCATGTTATCAGTGCCAAACATGGACAATGAATAGGGCACTAGAACAGAATACAACTACATGTGAAATGCGCTGTCTTCGCAAGGTCACCAGCAACACCAGACGAGACATGGTTACGAATACCAGCATTAGAGAGACAGTAGGGATACGACAATGTTCAGATTATATTGATCGACAAGGAATGAAATGGTTCGGTCAGCTAGTGAGAATGCAGCTATGCCAAACTGCGTGCGAGATTTGTATAGCAGAACATCTGGGAGGAAGGCGAGAGAAAGACCAATGAAGAGACTGATGAATGGTGTAGCTGAAACATGCAAAACGATGAATAAATCCATTACCCAAGCCACCCGAGAAGTGCAGAATAAATATAGAAAATCACGACACTAGGCTACAATCTCATATCAGTTTGAGGTTTGGAAGTATCAGTGAGATGACAAAAGAAAAATAAGAAGAGGAAGAAGGAGGAGGAGGAGGAGGAGAAGAAGAAGAAGAAGAAGAAGAAGAAGAAGAAGAAGAAGAAGAAGAAGAAGAAGAAGAAGAAGAAGAAGAAGAAGAAGAAGAAGAAGAAGAAGAAGAAGAAGAAGAAGAAGAAGAAGAAGAAGAAGAAGAAGAAGAAGAAAAAGAAGAAGAAGAAGTAGAAGAAGAAGAATATATACACAATGTCCTGTAGCAGTCACTATTACTGGGAGCTTAAGTGTGGTCAGTATGTCCTGTCACCTGGTGTGTCACACAGACACAGTATCCCTATTCATCTGTAGGCAATGTTGAAGGCAGACAACAATTTTCTTCTTCCTTCTATCCCCCAGTGGAGCATAGGCTCTCAAGAAACTCACGCCAAGTCATCCTATCTGTTGTTATCGTATGCAGCTCGTCCCATGTCCCCACCATCATTTGTAACTTTACTCTGTAGCTTCCTATTCCATGTTGGGCGCCCCATACCAATGTCGAAATCGAGGCAAAGCGATCTGCTGCAAAATCGTCTGCATTTGGAATCAAAGTACGCATATGGGATTTCCGAACGCTAAGCCACTGACGTGGCCAACTTCTATGGTATACCAGAATCCAATGTTTCACCTTCTGTTAAATCTATTTTTGATAAACATCAAAGTAGAGCTCTGGCACACTAGACAAAATTTGCGCGTTGCGTTCACAAACGAGTCTGTGTGCAGAAGCAATGGCTGTCGAAACGAGTCGTGCACCGAAACAGCTCTCTACAATAAAGGGGAATAGGCTGCTGTGACAGTTGCCAGATGACTCGACAATCTGATCTGCTCTTTTATCGGATTGTGCGTACTAAGTCAGGGGATGCTGTCTGGTCATTGGGATGGGAGAATGGTTGGGTGATTGGAAATGAGAATGGAAGGAGGATGAGTGAAGATGAGAATGAAAGGAGGATGAGTGTAGA
>CAJHNH020006623.1:185000-230000 GCA_905116865.2 Candidula unifasciata | reverse complement strand
GGTTACAACTTCTCACAAACATCAGTAAGAAGCAAGAACTTGATTACAACTTCTCACAAACATCAGAAAGAAGCGAGGGCTCGGTTACAACCTCAGAAACATCAGAAAGAAAGCAAGGGTTCGAATACAACTTCTCACAAACATCAGAAAGAAGCGAGGGCTCGGTTACAACTTCTCAGAAACATCAGAAAGAAAGCAAAGATTCGAATACAACTTCTCACAAACATCAGAAAGAGGCAATTAAACAAAGTAAGGGGAAATTGTTCAAAAATAAATAAAGTGGACGTTTACCAAAAAAAAAAAAAAATTATTTTTCGATATAATTTCGATAAATAAGATCTAATGGTTTATTTTTGCTTTCATTGTAAATCACACACACACACACACACACACACACACACACACACACACACACACACACACACACACATATATATATATATATATATATATATATATATATATATATATATATATATATATATAAGGGTAAGTAGGTAGGTACTTTGCTGGGGGAAAAAATCGTCAATAAGAAGAAACTCCACAGGGGAGCATTCAACCAGCATTCCCGAAGGGGGAGCATAAGGTTATAATTAAGACTCGGTTATGTGTGCCATGTAAATTGGCTTAGCATTTCACGCCACCAAAACCCATAAAAAGGACTTCTGCAGTATTGATACGATCAAAGGAGACATACACCCAAATACTGTGCCGACCGGGAAAATCCTGTAAGTGCTCTTTGCCTCCGCGAGTCTTAACCAAGCACTGACCGCACTACTCAAAGATTACCTATCTCTGATCCACATTCAATTTTTCGAATGGGTTTTCGGCTTTAAACCGCTTATCCCAGGACTGGCCTTATTTGTCCACTGTCTACCAGTAACATTGCTTGTATTTTCCCCAGAAACCAGACCTCTGATGTTACTGAGTATTTCTCTGCCTACTTGCTCGTTATCTAGGCAGCCATGTTTAACTCGGAGACAGAAAAACTCTGTGATAGTATGAATCTTTCCCGATTATAGTCAGAAATAAAGGAATGTGTTGTTGTAGAATCACCTCTTCATTATTCTGAAACGTCTTGCAAAGGATGCTCAACAAACTGAACTAGTTGTTGAAGTTGAATTATGAATCTTCTTCTTCTTCTTCGCGTTCACCAGCTGTAAACCCTGGCGGAAGGTTCTGGTTGCTCGTCCACTACTGAACTGCAGTCCTGCTAGAGAACCTGAGTGTTGCGTGTGCATCAGTTTTACAGATCTCATTCTCTTGAATACAGACTGTTGGTTCCTTGCCTCTCCGGCAGATGCACTCCAACTTCAAAGGAAGCTCCCCAATTAGTCGACTCTTACGACATGCTTTTGGGGAGGCAGTGGGTCTTTTCTTGTTTTCCCCACAATGGGGCCCCGGAACCCACACGGGGGTGAATTAGGAATCGATATAACAACACTCTTTAGCAGCAAGCGAAGAGTTCCAATTCCGATGGCACCAGTAACTGTCTGATTTGATATCCGTCTCTTTTTTTCTTTGAGTGTTGAGCGTCGCCCAGATATGATGGTAACTCCTCGAAACGCCATTTTCCTCAGACCGTAATGATCTATTTGTGCCCCCGCACTGTTCACTGACTCCCAAATGACCCTCACAACATTCAGCTTGCCATACATCAATTCACCAAGTGGTGCAGAACCGGCCAGTCTATCTGCCTGATCATTTCCCACACACACCGGCATGACCTAGAGAAAATATCCAAAGTACACTAACAACCCGGGACCTCTAAAGCAATGCTTGCCACTCTGCACAGAGTATGCTTGTCTCCACCTTTTTCATCATATCTGTGAGTTACAACTGACTAGGTGTGTCATGTGGATCAGAACACCTGCTCCTGCAGCAAGGCGCTGTTGTTATTTGGAATCACAGGTTCGATTTCCAGCATGATAACATAGGCTTGCGATGATATTGTCGAGTGTGTTTCTGTATTTTTCTATTACCTGCTGAGAGTGCTTATCAGAGCATTTATATTTGTTTAATACACGTAATTTTTTCCGGTGTGACATCCGGACCTCATCTGGTAGAGACGAAAAACCAACTCTTTCTTAACAAGCATGTCGTAAAAGGCGACTCATTAAGGATTTGTTAGTACTGGATGTGACAGCTTTGAAAATGTCATTAAAAAAGAAAAAACAGTTTTTATCGACGTCAAAGATTGACTGAAATTTCGAGCTGAACTTGCAGGTGTTTTTGACAACTTCAAAAATGGTTTATCGTTCAGCCTGGAAGCACGTTGGCTGAATCAAAGAAAGGGCAACAACCTCTGAACTTGCCGGTTGAACCCAAAAAAGGGTCGCAACCTCTGAACCGTAGGAAGGGTCACAAACTTAGATGACGAAAAATTAGAAAGAATCAGGATGAATACGGAGACAAGAGTTATAGGCGCTGTCAACTCCAGGTAACTCCTCCGATCTTGGGGTAGACTAGATACTGCAGGCGTGCAGGTATTCATGGCGAGGCGCAGACGCCGTCTGGAGGTGACAGGTTCAATTCCCGGCACGGTAACTATAGCTTTCGATTTTTATGTTGTCTAGTGTGTTTTTCTATCTTTCTACTTCTTTCTATGAGTGCCGTTTACAATACTTTCTGTTACTTGATTAATTCAAAGGTAATCAGGGGAGATGATATATTTGCGGACAAGCTGCTGTCTGTCTTGTTTGATGTTTTGATGAAATATCTTTGCTAACCGGATGCGTGTGTTGACAGAAAATATGGGAGGTGTGGTTGGGGTTGGGAGTTTGGGTTTATGGAAAATATTTTAGATATTTAATTAAAACAAAATGGCAGCGGACAGACAAGCGGATGGCTAGAAAGACAATTACCTAGCTGTCTAACTATACGTCAAGACGGAAGAGAGAAGCTGACAAGTAAGCAGACTGAAAGACAGACAGACAGTTAGCTAGCTAGGTACCCAACAAAGTAGATATTCAGACAGAAATCAGCTAACAATTAAGTAGATTGAAAGACAGACAGACAGTTAGCTAGCTACATAATTATGTGCGGTTATTTAACGATGATGTACAACAACAACAACAACAACAACAACAAAACAACCACAAAAATACTTATGAGATTATATTCCAGAGGGCAACCAACAATTTAGCACAAATGAGACTGTGAGAAACGATACTATCAGAATAATTGACCTACTTGTGTTTGTTTACTGTTCGACCTAATTCATATGTTTACTAATGACCCTTGTTGGTGTGACTGTTCTTTGGTCTATTTTTACAGGTTTTTTTTTTTTTTTTTTAAATCTGACCTAAGTTATACCTTGGAAATACCTTATCAAAGCTAAAGGGTAATGTCGACATTGAGTTTTATCCCATATGGCCAGACCTCTTTCTCCACAGAACAACCAGCCGCCTGCAGAAAAGCTTTAGGTTATTTCGACGTTAATCTTTCCAGACCTCGCCATATACACACTAGCTCACTTTTGATTGGTAGTTCCTGAGCCGCGTGTCCTTCGCTTTTGGTTACGGGGGTGTTCCGCAATGCCGTTGATATCGCTTGTTGTATATTTCAGCCCGCCAGCGCTTTTAACACTCCAAAAACATGGAGAAACTGGGTGTAATATATCTTCTTCTTCTTCTTCTTCTTCTTCTTCTTCTTCTTCTTCTTCTTCTTCTTCTTCTTCTTCTTCTTCTTCTTCTTCTTCTTCTTCTTCTTCTTCTTCATCTTCTTCTTCTTATTATTTTTCTTCTTTTTCTTTTTCTTCTTCTTCTTCTTCTTTTCTCTTCTTCTTCTTCTTCTTCTTCTTCTTCTTCTTCTTCTTCTTCTTCTTCTTCTTCTTCTTCTTCTTCTTCTTCTTCTTCTTCTTCTTCTTCTTCTTCTTCTTCTTCTTCTTCATCATCTTCTTCTTCATCTTCTTTTTCTTCTTCTTCTTCTTCTTCTTCTTCTTCTTCTTCTTCTTCTTCTTCTTCTTCTTCTTCTTCTTCTTCTTCTTCTTCTTCTTCTTCTTCTTCTTTTTCTTCTTCTTCTTCTTCTTCTTCTTCTTTTTCTTCTTTTTCTTCTTCTTCTTCAAACTTCTACTGGCACCACCGGAATTAGAACTCTTCGCTGGCTGCTGAAGATGAGTATAGAGCGCTTATAGGAATGCCCCGAGTGCTGTGATGGCAGGTTCTTAGCTCAACACCCGGCCACCTTTCTGGTAGACATAAATATAGTTCTCAAATATCTGCGTCATACAATCATGACGCCACGAATCGTTATTACCAACTACAGATCTAAAGGTCAAGTGGTTTGAGCTGGAAATACCTCTTTCTAAGTGGCAGCGCTCGAACGTTTCATAAAAACACCTGAAGAAATATTTCTTATTCCACCACAGCAAACGCAATTATGTATATGCCAGTTTGGCTCGCTTGAACTAACGATGTATCACTACGCCGATTCGGCTTTCCTTGGTTGTGTTAAAAAAAAATTGAACATCTATCTTTTTTTTTTTTTTATTGACTTTTTCCGTTATATGGGCAAATGGATTTTAAAACTGGTTGGATTAAAATAAGTCACAAGTTTTTTTTTTCCCCCGTTGTTCTTGTTGCTATTGTATTAAATTCATTGACTTGCGGTCAATATTACAACCTGATGTTTCATAGAAAAACGTTTCTGCGTCTTCTTCATCTTTGTCTCTTTTTTCTTCTCCACCTCTTTTTCTTCGCCTCTTTTTCTTCTCTCTTTCTTTCTTTCTTTCTTTCTTTCTTTCTTTCTTTCTTTCTTTCTTTCTTTCTTTCTTTCTTTCTTTCTTTCTTTCTTTCTTTCTTTCTTTCTTTCTTTCTTTCTTTCTTTCTTTCTTTCTTTCTTTCTTTCTTTCTTTCTTTCTTTCTTTCTTTCTGTCTGTCTTTCTGTCTTTCTTTCTTCTTTCTGTCTTTCTTTCTTTCTTTCTTTCTTTCTTTCTTTCTTTCTTTCTTTCTTTCTTTCTTTCTTTCTTTCTTTCTTTCTTTCTTTCTTTCTGTCTGTCTGTCTGTCTGTCTGTCTGTCTGTCTGTCTGTCTGTCTGTCTGTCTGTCTGTCTGTCTGTCTGTCTGTCTGTCTGTCTGTCTGTCTGTCTGTCTGTCTGTCTGTCTGTCTGTCTGTCTGTCTGTCTGTCTTTCTTCTTCCTCTTCTTCTTCTTCTTCTTTTACTTTTTCTTCTTCTATTTTCACCTTTCTCAACATTGCCTAATAAGTCGATTACAATCATGACATACCTATCGTGGCCTTTCTCCACATGCTCTTTGAATGAGCTACAATCACAACATATCCCGGCCTTTCTCAACATACTCTTTGAATCAGCAACAATCACGACATATCCCGGCCTTTCTCCACATGCTCTCTGAATCAGCTACAATCACGACATATCCCGGCCTTTCTCCACATGCTCTTTGAATCAACTACAATCACGACATATCCCGGCCTTTCTCCACATGCTCTCTGAATCAGCAACAATCACGACATATCCCGGCCTTTCTCCACATGCTCTCTGAATCAGCTACAATCACGACATATCCCGGCCTTTCTCCACATGCTCTCTGAATCAGCTACAATCACGACATATCCCGGCCTTTCTCCACATGCTCTCTGAATCAGCTACAATCACGACATATCCCGGCCTTTCTCCACATACTCTTTGAATCAGCAACAATCACGACATATCCCGGCCTTTCTCCACATGCTCTTTGAATCAGCAACAATCACGACATATCCCGGCCTTTCTCTACATACTCTTTGAATCAGCTACAATCACATGTGTATGCAACTGGTTGTCAAGCTAGCGAAAGGCTGCAGTATGTTTTCACAAAGACAACTGTTTAGTCGCATACGAAAGAAACAGTCTAAATTTTTGGTCACTTCATAAAAAGGCGAAAACAGAACTGCGTCGTTATTACACGGAGGTAGGGAAAGAAGACAGTAAGACATAATATACTGGAAAATTGGGCTTACTGTCATGGAGGAACAGTTAAAGCAGGCAAAGGATTTTATATATACCTAGGGAGCATTTTTTTCCTCTTTAGAAGCTGGAAGAATTGATAAAGAAACTGGACAAAGATGCCAGAAAGCCAACCAAGTTTTATGCCAAATGGCACCAATTGTGTGTAAATATTAACACTAAAAGGACACTATTCTTACCAACGCTATGTTGTCAGTGTCAAACATGGACACTGTCTTCATGAAGACACAAGGAAAAAGGTCCCGACAGAAATGAAATGTTTACGTACTATGCTAGGTGTAACGAGGAAATATCGCACATAACCTATACCTTTAAAGGCTGACAAATTAGACAACAAATCAAATGGTTTGTACCTTTATAGGCTGACAAAGTAGACAACAAATCAAATGATTTATATCTTTATAGGCTAATAAAGTAGACAACAAATCAATTGGTTTGTACTTTTAAAGGCTGACAAAGTAGAAAACAAATCTAATGGTTTATACCTTTATAGGCTGACAGAGTAGACAACAAATCAAATGGTTTACACCTTTATAGGTTGACAAAGTAGACAACAGATCAAATGGTTTAGACCTTTATAGTCTGACAAAGTAGACAACAAATCAATTGGTTTGTACTTTTAAATGCTGACAAAGTAGAAAACAAATCTAATGGTTTATACCTTTATAGGCTGACAGAGTAGACAACAAATCAAATGGTTTGACCCATAAGACTCGCATCAGACAGTGCACAACAGATAAAGTAAAGATCCCTTTCCACGCCGTTAGGCGTATCGGGCATATGGGAAGAGCGCCCATATTTTTACAGACCATCAGCACTCGGTAGGTAATGTGATCCAGCATTACGCCGGCTGTCTTAGCTTTCCCAGGACAGTCTATCCTGGTACCCATTCTAGGCTGGGTCGACCTGCGAAATCCCATACCACGATAAAAATCCACGCAGCCCACAGTGGGTTTCGATCGTGGTAAGTTGGATTACGAGTCGGACTCGCAACGCGTTAGCCACGGACGCCGCGAACAACAAATAGCAATGAAAGAAAGAAAAACAACAACCATAGAGAAATGACTGCAGTACAGTAGACAAAGCGGAGTCGTGGTGGCGAAGCGGTTAGACGCTCGCCTGTGTTCGGAAGGTTGAGGGTTCGCTCCCTGGTGGAGCCGGACTTTTTTCAAAAATGATCTTGGCTCTCAGGTCGACCCATCCTTGAGCGGGTACCGGGTGCAGTCCCGGGAAGTAAAGGCGGCCGGCGTGATGCTGACCACATCACCCATCTTGTGCCGACTAAAAATATAGGTCTAGCCCTATATGCCCTATACGCCTAAATGCGTGGAAAAGGGTCCTTTACTTACAGTAGACAAAAGGCTGTGGACGGAAGCGGATACCAAAAGATACACGGCATGGACTTTTAAAAGTGGACAAGTTACGTCTCCAGCTCTTTAATCCACCCCACCCCCCCCCCCGCCCCCCCAATGGCCCCCCCCCCCCACCCCCCCCCCCCCCCCCCCCCCCCCCTTTTTCCCTGAAATTTTTTTAAATCCAAAAATTAGAACCAAAAAAAAAAATAAAGCTGACTACAGTTGATACACGGCTAATATTGAAAAAAAAAAAAAAAAAATAGCGGATATCCGGCCAGTTAAGAACGCAAGCCTGTTTGGCGGGAGATACTGGTTCAAATTCTCAATACATTTAGGAGCTGTCCTGAATCCCCCCCCCCCCCCTTCCCACCCCCGCCTACACTGCACAAATAGTAAATGCTGAACTATTGCCAGTTCCCCACTAACTGATTTCTTCTCTCATCACTGCATTACTTTCTTTGTTTCTAATCAGAAACCACAACTGTATCGTAACAGCTGTTTTTCATTCCCCCCCGCCCCCTCCCCTCACCCCAACCATATTTTCCAGTTTACACTTTTGAATCGTTATGTATGAGCGTTCTGCAAGAGTAGTTTTCCTTAAAACTCATGTGTATATCAAATCGACAAGCCAAACACACTAACGTAGTTTACCCACCTTTCCGGCGAGAAATGGCAAGCTGGCAATTAGCTGACCAAAAGTTTTGGCACAGGTTTTTATCAATCGCTGGTGTTGAAGTTTGGCTCTCTTATTTGTTGATTAGCCAGATGGCAACGGCGTTCTGAAAATAGCAGATATAACAACGTCTCACAAATATTACCAAACAGAGAGATAACCAATCAGTCCGCTACCATCCAGAATTTTTCGTGAACCGCTTGCGATCCATTTCTTGATTGTAGTAATGGCTGTTGTCGTTTATATAGGAAGACTTTAATGCCATCAATCCATTTTCTCCTACCGCGGCCTCTTGCTTGGTTGTTTATTGTTGTGGTAGCAATCTAACGAGATGATCGAACTATCTTTTCCTCTTTTCTCAATGAATGTGGTGCATGATGTTGTTCCCACAGTCTGTGGGACAGTATCATTTCTCACTTTGTCTCCGGCATCTCATTTCACAGGTGTTAATTTGACATAGGTTAGTCTTTGATGGATAGATGGCATATCTGAGGCTGTAAATACCAGCGTCTACGTAGGGCATACCAAGGCTCGCGCGTGATGCTTTTTTAAAACCTGACCCTGAAAGGCAGAACAGGAAGAGGAGGAGGAGAAAAAGAAGAAGAGGAGGAGGAGGAGGAAGAAGAAGAAGAAGAAGAAGAAGAAGAAGAAGAAGAAGAAGAAGAAGAAGAAGAAGAAGAAGAAGAAGAAGAAGAAGAAGAAGAAGAAGAAGAAGAAGAAGAAGAAGAAGAAGAAGAAGAAGAAGAAGAAGAAGAAGAAGAAGAAGAAGAAGAAGAAAAGAAGAAGAAGAAGAGGAGGAGGAGGAGGAGTAAGAAAGCCCCTTGATGATATCCATGCTTGGCACTTCCTGGGAAGTAAAAGCGGTCGATTTGATGTTGACAACATCACCCATCGAGTGCAGATTGGTATATAAAATAAATGTCCAGCCTTATATGCCCAAAAGGCATGAAGACGTGGGAAAAGGTCCCTTTAAGACTGGTAGCAAGGGTTGGTGTGAAAATGTTTTTTACAATCTGTTTCTTGGCGGTCATAGTTATGTTTGGATGTCCTTAAAAACTAACTGACTGACTGACTTTCTACCCCACTAGGATATCACACAAGCGATAAACACCAGATGACACAATGTGCCACCATGTGGATGAGGATCATCGTGGAGAGGTCTCAGAAACCGCGTTCAGCCAATTGGCCATATTTATGGCCTGGCTATATTGCGGCCCCTGGCAAGAGCCAGAGTAGGGCTTCAAATAACAAAAAATTGCAACCCAAAAAAAAAGGACGGCAAATATTTATTCATTAGTCCTAATAACGGCGTCAGATGGTAGTTAAGTGTACCGGCGCGTTGGCATCTTGTTTCTATTTCCCGACTCATTCTCACTTTTTTTTCTGTATTGAACTTCAATAGAACCCAACCCCAGCAATTCCTGGTTGTTTGTGGTTTTACTCTGCTTTTTTGTCTTCTGCGTTCAAAATTAAAAGGGCATTTTAGACGATGTGTTGTGGTTTACAGATGGGCTGCGATAACTGCGCTTTTTTATCTCAACACAGCCGACTCTGCACATCTATAATTTAGTCACCTCTCACAAACGCTATTTAGAGCTAATTGGTTCCCCCAGCCCCCGAGCCACATGGACCCCGGAACCCACACGGGGAGTTTTACTCAGCAATTTAACGCTCAGTAGTTTGCCACTGCTTACTTAACAGTCAACGCTCATGCTTTTTTTAGAAATCAATTACCCGCTCGCAGCCGCTCCTGGGAGTTTGCCTTATTTTTTGGAATAAAGCTCAAGATGCGACCTTTGACATTCTAGGGGTAGTCAAATCATCAGGTAGCTCTTGGTGTGTGTTCTGTTACCTCTTTGTGGGAATGAACGCAGTGCTCCCTCCACTGCAAGCATGTCGTAAACGTCGACTTATTAGGAGTGCGGAATCGAACCCAAGACCTTCCGGACGGCAGCAAAGCGTATTTCCACTTCTTTTTATTCTCGTTCTTCTTCTTGTTCTTCTTCTTCTTTAATCCTGTATTGCCTTACAGCGTCGGGTTTTGAAGTTTCAAACAAACATCGCGTGAGAGCTTTGGTATGACTACAAAGATTCTTGTATTTGTGGCCTCCAATATTCCATTGGCGTCAATTCTTTCGGTAAAATTGGTGACATTTGTCCAACGATTTGATTTGCGTTTTTACATCCTTAATCTGTCACCGCTTCGATTCTTTCTTTAAATGATATTATGCTCCTAAGGTTCGTCAAATCTTTTTCTCGCTTGAGTTGTTGGTTTTAAGTATCTGACCACTACGCTACTCCAAAAGATCCCATACATTCATTCTTGTGTTTCACCGTCACCATCTTAGCCTATCTGACTTGCAGCAGAAAGTGACTTGAAAACAAATCACTCCAAATCTCTTTGTTGCAACGACAATGTTGAAAGAAGAAAACGACAAAGAAAAAAGGTTTAATGTTCGTCTTCGATCAATACTGTCTCTCTTCTAACAAGGCTGTCGTGAAATCAATAATAGAAAAACTACTTTTAGTTCCGCGACCAGCCAGGTCGATATTTGGTGCTGTCATTTGTGTGCTGGTCGTTTAGTATTGGTTACTCTACTTCTGGGAGTCGCCGTGGCCGAGCGGCTAGACGCTCGTCGCGGATCGGAAGGTCGTGGGTTCGCTCCCTGGCGGAGCCGGACTTTTTAAAAAAAAACCTTGGCTCCCAGGTCGACCCAGCCTTGAATGGGTACTGGATGCAGTCCCGGAAAGTAAAGGCGGCCGGCGTGATGCTGACCACATCACCCATCTTGTGCCGATTGGTCTATAAAAAATATAGGTCTAGCCCTATATGCCCTATACACCTAAAGGCGTCGAAAAGGGTCCTTTACCTACTTACTCTACTTCTAGGAAGGAGGGCTGCGTGTTCTCGAAGCATGGTGTCTGCCTCGAGTGCTAGAGGTTCCGGGTTCAATCCCCTGTAAGGGCTAGGATTTTTCCACCTGGACTTGGACTTCTAGTAATTCCCCCTGGTCTCTGGGTAGTGAGATCGGACGCTCGTGTGTATTGTTGCGCCGGTTAAAAAAAATCCCATGTCAGCTGGAAATCGAAAAGAGTGGCCTAACGGCGCTGTCCGGGCAACAATTCGGAGTTAAAAATCTACCCAAAATATTTCAGAGCTGTGCACTGTGCTGAGCTTCTTCGGACTCAGACTTGAGTTAGATGTAAAACGGAGCACTTATGGGTTACTACCCGTGTGCCATGATGTTGATCTGTTGTTCAAACCTCAAACTTTCTGGGGAATTGTCGTCGTATAGCTAGACGCTCGTCTGTGGATCCAACGGTCGTGGGTTCAAATCCGAACAGAACCGGACAAGATACAAAAATGACCTTGGCACCCAGGTCGACCCAACAGGTACCAGGTGAAAGTCATGGCAAGTAAAGGCAACCGGTGTGATGTTGAACACATCAGCCACCTAGTCTATAAAATAGAGGTCTAGCCCTATATGCCCGATTTATCTTAAGGTGGGGAAAAAAGGGTCCTTTTACTCTACTTCTGGGACCCCAAAATGGGGACCTACGAACACCATTAGAGGATGGTTCGAATTCATACGTGGTGAAACTGGTTGGGCTGCGGGGTGGGGAAACGGCCTGGGACTCCCCCATCGACTCAGAGTTTTTCAGAAAGGGGTGGGGTGGGGGGGGGGAGGGGGGGAGGGTAAACCAAGTAATAGGAAGTACATCAGCGACTGCATCATCCTTTGGCTGGCCGGTAGACGACATCGTCCTGGTCGGGACAGTATGTGGGTCTATCTACTTTGACCGAATCAACGCTGCAAGAGTCATTTTCAGGACTAATTGGTGGACTTTTTTTTAAAACACAGGCGGGTCTTGCTAGTCACAGCCGCCATCGCCATGGGCTGTGAGGCCCCTGTCTCCCCATGGCACAAATCACACTATCATCTGGAACGACGGAAAAGTGCCAGTCAATCAATCAGTAGTAGTCGCTATTCATTTAACACTAGCCTTAACCCTACCTCCCCCCTCCTCCATAATATGGTAGTTTATAGGGAAACCCCTACTGACCCCTAGCAATTCTCTGCGAAATCTCAAAGCCAACGAGATGTGGTCGTATACAGTTAAAGTACCTTAATGTTATGTAATGTTCTTGAATTAAATATAGAGATGAATTATTTTCAAGAAAGATGATTTGTAATGAATAAGTGTCAACAAGAGGTGTAAAGGGTGAGTTACATCCAAAACCCGTAACAAACTGGAGAAAGCTGTAACAATATGCGACGCCATGATTGCAAGATACCTCAAGAAGGGATTAAACTTTGACCTTTCATGACGCTGGCGATCTGCGGTATGGGAGAAATTAGAACTACTGCATTCCCATCCGGTGCTCATAGGTTCAGGTCCGCATAAGGTCGAATTAAAAAGAATTCAAGGGCTCCCAATTTGATGCAGAATATAATGCAAAAAAGGAAATGGTCAGGAACGTAAAGGGGCTGGATGTGGCAATTCTGCATCGCCTACTAACTACAAACTCATCCTTATCATTAGAATGTGTGGCGCTTCTTTCAATCGTTCCCCAAAATAGCGGCTATAATATGATGGCGATAAAAAAAAGAGCTAAATTGGCCAATTTATGGCCATAAAATATCAAAAAATATCCGAATGCGGGGTCAGTTCTATTAAAAATATATGTGCCGTCTCCGAATAACGAAACAAATGCTCTGACAGGGTTTCGGCGATACGTTGCTTGCCGACCTGCTTCTGCGAGTGTGCCTCACCGCCGAGTGTATCCCCCGCGCCGCTACGCGTGGCGCGGATGGGGGCTAAACTAGATGGCTGGGATTCACGAGTGGCAGCTACCGCATCTCCTGCAACTTCCTCCAATTACTGTACTCGTGAGTCCCAGGCACCTAGATACGCTCGGCGATGAGTTTAATCGCGTTTGACGCATGCCGACAAGTCTGACATCTACCGCTGCTAAATCCTCCACTCGGAAGAACACAGTATTGCTAATCGTTTTCATCGTCTGTAATGTCTCGAAATTGGTCAACGGTCGCTAATATCGTCTGCTAGTATTGTCGTCGCAGAAACGCTCGAAATTTTTGTCAACGGTCGGTATTTATCGTCTGCTACTAGTACCGTGTGCAATGTTGATAGTGATTGTCAAGTAATCCTAGTTTTGCCGCGATTTGTCCCTTGGCAGACAGTCTGTATTTTAGATATACGGGAACACCGTCGTTCGGACAATTTTGGATTATTTTATGGCCAGAATGTGGCATGCCGCCATTTTGGGGAATGGATCAAAGTAGTGCCGAATGTGTGTCAGAGGCCAGTTAGGCTAAGGGGTGAGTAGGTGTAAGGACAGTGAATTATCACATATGAACGAGTTGACCCTCAGTCACACTCAGAGGAGTTTGGAAAGTCTGACCACAGAATAAACTGTGTCGACTGAGCTGGGCTAAGCCCCGGGCCCCACTAGTAACACGAGTTACAGCGTGTCAGAGATGAACGCTAAAGAGGGACAACAGGCTTGGGCAGAGCTTGTTAGGGGAGAAGTGTGGTAGGACTCTGGACTGGACAGATGTGGACCTGCGACGGTAAACGTATCTTAGATTAGTGATGGTTAGTAAGAATAGTATTTGTAGTGAGACTTTAGATATGTTGTGTTTCCACACAGTGTTTTAAAGAGATTGTGCAGCGTTAATGTTTCTTGTATAGTAGACGTTCCATGCAGTATCTGTTAAGCAGGTCGGTAATGTTTGACACGCATTGTTAGTGGCGTTAACACTGCCGACTCATACTTGGAACATCCACCGTACGTGTGTCACTGAGTCCCGTGTGGCGAGAACGGCAGCTTTGTTAGCTCTGTACGACAGTGAGGTGGAATCGACTCCTTGGTATATCCATGGGAACAGGTTGATTTAATGAATATAAAAGCTATCAACGCCGACGTTTCGGATAAGGACGGCCACCTTTGTTGGGGTGCTATGAGTTGAACTGTTCTTTGTACATTAAAGATTATGTGTGTGCTCCGTAGGTGTGTGTTTTAAGTGGGAGATTGTAAGCCTCCTTAGTCAGTGTTCTAGAGAGATTGGGTGCTCCCTCAGTCAATGTTCAAGCGAGACTGGAAGCCTCCTTAGTAAATGTTCTAGGGAGATTGGGAGCCTCCTTAGTAAATGTTCTAGGGAGACTGGGAGCCTCCTTAGTAAATGTTCTAGCGAGACTGGAAGCCTCCTTAGTAAATGTTCTAGGGAGATTGGGAGCCTCCTTAGTAAATGTTCTAGGGAGATTGGGAGCCTCCTTAGTAAATGTTCTAGCGAGACTGGGAGCCTCCTTAGTAAATGTTCTAGGGAGATTGGGAGCCTCCTTAGTAAATGTTCTAGCGAGACTGGGAGCCTCCTTAGTAAATGTTCTAGCGAGACTGGGAGCCCTCAATGGGGGAAAGCCTTCTTGATGTGAGTAATGGTAATAACAGTAATAGTGATAATGTGCAGAATCACACATTAATATAACATTACATTTTAAATGGGACAAGTATCAGAAATACATAACACGAGAACATTTATGTAAGCTTGGGTAGCTCTCTTAGCTCCTTAAAATGTTCAACAAGAACACATTACCCCTTTGTAGAATTATTGTAGTGGTGGTCGTTGCCAGGCGGGAGAGTGGGGGGGGGGGGGGTGTTTGCGGGGCGGAAAAAGGGGGAGCTCAAATAGCCTCCCCGCCCCCCCCCCCTTAACCGGTTCTCAACCCCCTCACTTTGCCATACAGAAGCTGGCGTTGGATCATAACATTCCACCATTTTATCACACAATCCCACTAGGCCTGCCATTGGTACTGGAGATTTTCCTCGTAATGTTCCCCCATCTTCTGGGCAAATCAATAAATATTCTTGCAAAATCTACCCCAATAATAACCCTCTCCCATTCTTTCGAGGCAATTATTCTGCCGCTAATATGCTTGTTCTTGCTGTCTCAAATATGTTTCAAGCTTTGATTTCTGCGCAACTTTCAGCTTTATTTATTTTATTAACATGCTATCATTTTCGGGCCGTTATTTGGCTAGTCCGGTATTTTTGGATTGGCTTTAATCTTTTTAAAAGCTGGCCAAGTATGTTTGATCCGGTTTGGTCTTTGCATTGTAATTTTCTTATGGACTTTATTAGAATAATGGCGTTGTTTGTTGATAGTTCTCGCAGCAATGTTCTGCGTGTATGAATTATGCTATGAGTTATGATTTGGGGGATTCTAACGGCACTACGGGCACGTCCATGGATCCTCAGACCCACCCTCTCCCTCATAAATTGGGGGGTCTCCGTGTGGAAGTGATGAAGCATTAGTCTCACCCTCTGAAAGGTCGTGGGTTTGTTTCACGGCCGTGCTTCTCAGTCCTCAATCGCAATTATTATGCAAATTCCTAGGAGATCGTTGCCGGAGCTACGGAAGTTGTGCTGTGTATGACACTCTCGGCAGGTAGCTAGCTATTCTGAGGAGAGAGACTGAGCTATACGGGATAAAACCCGGTGCAATGAAGTCGATCCTCTAGGATAAACCTTCTACCTTTATATCCCAAATATGCATCAGTGTTTCGCAATTAACTGTATCACGGTCAACTAGCTGACTGTGCGCTCGAACAGTGTGGGGTCGTTAGCGCTGGCACCATTAACAGCTGATTTATGCAATGTTATTTTGCGTGTGCAAGCTTCAAGATTGTGCTGGGACTGACATGTTATTGTAGAACGGATGTGCACGTGACACTCAAGTGCTGGAACAAGACTAAAGTACTAAGGTAGACAAATAAAGAGACCTTTCCGCTGGAGTTTACAGATGCTGCACGCGAAACTGAAAGAAGATAAGTCTGAAGAGCAGTTAGTCAAAGTGACCTCAGAACACACACGGGGATGTCACGACTAGAACAAGTTTGAGAATCCCTGGTCTGTATGTTTGAAAGTACAGAGACTTGACGTTTGACCCCACACAGCCGTCTCCAAGGTATTTCTTCTAATTGTTCACATGAGAGGTTGGTTATAATGTCTCCTTTCTCGGCCTCGAAGGTGGCATAGACGTGCTTCACCGTGCTTTACTTCCATGTCACGCAATCGTGTTAGTGTCATAGATTAGTCCTACCGCATTCAGGCGAACTGTGTATATAGGGCTAGACCTGAGTTACTTGGTGGGTGATGTGGTCAGCATCACACCGACCACCTTTACTTTCCAGGACTTTACTTCGTACCCACACAAGGCTAAGTCAAATGTGGAACCAATGTCATTTTCCGCCTACAAAAGTGTCACATAAATCACGAACTCTGAAGCTGCAGCGGCGATCCCCGTGGATCTCTGCAGAAACTGCACCCGTAAAACCAGTAATGCAGTCTGTGAAACGAACCCCAGCCATCAGGGTGAGAGACGGTACAACCATTTAGCAACGGAGGTGGCCTGGAAATATAAACTTAATTGAAAGGCCTCGGGAAAACACTTAGATTCTCTCCCATGCTTCGTTTTTCCCCCCAACCCTTTAGGCAATTTGTGAAAAAAGAATTTAAAAAATTCACTGACTTAATTTGTCGACGCACCGTAGCTTAATAATGATGGATGGGGGGGGGGGGGGTTGGGGGCGGGGGGGCAAAAGAAGAGAAATGTGGGGGCGGAAGGGGGAGGTAGATCAAGAGATGGAGAGAGATAGAGAGAGAGAGGGGGGGAGGAGGGAGAAAGAACGAGACAATGATTGGGAACGAGCGAGAGTATTAGAGCGTCAGAAATTGAAAGAGGACGAGTGAGGGTCAGAGATAGAACATTACAATCTGGGAGAGTTAGATAGTACGAGCACGAGTTAGAAATAGCGAGATCAGTGGGAGGCGAGGAAATAGATAGAGCGAGCAAGACAGAGAGAGAGAGAGAGAGAGGGAGAGAGAGAGAGAGAGAGAGACAGAGACAGAGAAAGTGGGGAAGGAAAGAGAAGCAGGAGAGGCTGGAATTGGTCATACCTCTTCCGTTTCGCACACGTTAAAAACAAATTCCCTTGAGTTTTTCAGTTGAAAAAAGCCACAACCTTTTGCTATATACAAATGCAAAAGCGTTGAGTTTATATTATGAATACGGGGTTTTTCCGTGATTTGTCGTTTTCCCAGACCGCAGGATAAACGAAAGATGTTCTCAAATTGAGTGTGAACCTTTCAACCGGAAAAATCGTCCTTCTTCTTGTCTATATTATTTTTTTTTTAAATGCGTGCTTTATTGAATTCTTCAAGGATTTCGTGTCAGATTTATAGATTCTCAGATTCTGACGAAGTGTATGTGCACACTTTTCTGTAGTTTATGGATACTTTGTCAATAAATAATTTGTTAAGTAGGCTGGTCTTTTGAATTTGTTGGCAGGGCTGTTGAATTTGGTGCTTTCGTACACATTTGGTACTGTCTGACTCTTATTGAGCAAAACTGTACCTTTGGTGTCACGCCCGATGTTTTAGTACGTTATAGAATTTTTGCATCATTATTTTAAATGTTGGCATTGTGTGGAGCCTTTAAAAAAGGGGAAAAAATGATTCCGGGTGTACTGAAAACAAGCTTGATGCAATTGTTGATGCAAATGTACCAAATGACTCGAATGCTCAAGTACGCCTTTGTTTCAGTTTCAAATGCCAGTAGAGGAGTGTCCGTCCAGACAACTGGCAGACGGTTATTAAATTGAAAGTTAAAAATTTGGTACATGTTGGTATGCGTTTGTACTCGGCAGCCCAGTATGTGTGTGTGTGTGTGTGTGCTAACAGCTTGTCAATGTATTGATCCCTCTGAGATAATAGCACAGTGTTCTCACAATTGTGTTTTATTTTATCAAAATCTCACAGTAACGCAATCATTGGACACTTAGTCAATCAGGTTTTGTCTCTTTTATGAAGTACGTCTGCTAAATCTTCCACAGCGATGTTCTTCAACTCGTGTCAGCGGATAGGGATGGAAGGAGAAGAGGAAGGAAGAGAATGAAGAGGAAGAGGAAGAGGAGGAGGAGGAAGAAGAAGAAGAGAAGAAGAAGAAGAAGAAGAAGAAGAAGAAGAAGAAGAAGAAGAAGAAGAAAGAAGAAGAAGAAGAAGAAGAAGAAGAAGAAGAAGAAGAAAGAAAGAAGAAAGAAGAAGAAATGAAGAAGAAGAAGAAGAAGAAGAAGAGAAGAAGAAGAAGAAGAAGAGAAGAAGAAGAAGAAGAAGAAGAAGAAGAAGAAGAAGAAGAAGAAGAAGAAAGAAGAAGAAGAAGAAGAAGAAGAAAAAGAAGAAGAAAAAAGAAGAAGAAGAAGAAGAAGAAGAAGAAGAAGAAGAAGAAGAAGAAGAAGAGAAGAAGAAGAAGAAGAAGAAAGAAGAAGAAAGAAGAAGAAGATGAGAAGAAGAAGATGAGAAAAAAGAAGAAGAAGAGAAAGAAGAAGAAGAAGAAGAAGAAGAAGAGAAGAAGAAGAAGAAGCAGCAGGAGCAGTAGTTGTTAGTAATAGTGGTGGTGGTGGTGATAGTAATAATAGTGGCACTAGCAGCAGTAGTAGAGGTGGCAGAAGCAGTAGTGGTAGCAGTACTAGTAGCAACAGCAGCAGCAGCAGTAGTAGAAGTGGTAGAAGCAGTAGCAGTAGTGGTAGCAGTACTAGTAGCAAGAACAGCAGCAGCAGCAGTAGTAGTAGTGGTAGCAGTACTAGTAGCAGCAGTAGTAGTGGTAGCAGTACTAGAAGCAGCAGCAGCAGTAATAGTAGTAGTGGTAGCAGCAGTAGTACTAGTAGCTGTAGCAGTAGTGGCAGCAGTACTAGTAGAAGCAACATAATCAGTAGCAGCGGCAGTAGTAGTGGTAGCAGCAGTAGCAGTAGCAGTACTTTTAGCAGCAACAAAATCAGCAGCAGTAGTAGTGGTAGCAGTAATAGTAGCAGCAACAGTAGCAGCAGTATTTAACCGTAGAGAAATCACGCACCTCGTAAACAGCTGCCCGTACAACAAAAACTGTGTGGATCTAATGAGAGGTCACTAACAAGCGTATCTCCACAAACACACAAGGCAATTTTGATAGTAAAGTCTCAAACATACCAGAGCATTTCAGAGTAGTAATGGTAGAACTAGCAGCGGTAGTTACCAAGCAACGCCTGACGTGTGAAAGATTGTACCATTGTAAACCTCTACACAAACGGTTCTCAAACTGGGTGCCCTGACATCCAGGGTGCCGCGAGCGTATTCCAGAGGTGCCGCGGCAATAATCAAGAATTTCTCAAAATCTGCTTGAGATCAGCAGCAGTTTAAAACAGAAATACCGTGAAGGAAGCCAAGAAAAGTTATAGATGCAGGTGTATTCAGAAGACAATGCTATTTGCAAGGCTGCAGCGCATTCTCGAAGGACACTTACATATTTCTTCTTCTTCTTCTTCTTTGCGTTCACCAGCTGTGAACTCTGGTGGAAAGTTCTGGTCGTCCGTCCACGTCTGGACTACGGTCCTGTTCCAGAACCTGAGTGTTGCGTGTGCATCTGTTTGACAGATCTGACGCATTTGTGTGCTGACTGTTGGTTCCTTGCCTCTCAGGCAAATGCACTCCGATTTCGAAGGAAGCACCCTATTAGTAGACTCTTACGACATGCTCTTGGGTCGGCAGTCGGTCTATTCTTGCATTTGGCTTCATGATTATGTCTTCACGTTGGTATTTCCTGCGAAACCATCTGGTGGTGAAAGAGTTGATAGGTGTAGTAGTGGTGGAAGTAGAAGTAGCAGCAGCAGTAGTGGTGATGTTGATGGTGGTACCATTAGTAGTGTAAGTAGTAACAGTTGTAGTAGCAGCAGTAATAGTAGTAGTGGTAGTGGTAGTAGCAACAGCAGCAGTAGTGTTGTTGGTGTTGGTAGTAGTGGATCTGGTGGGCGTAGTTGTTATAGCAGCCGTAATAAATAGAAATAGTGGAGATGGTAGTAGTAACCGCAGGAGCATTAGTAGATATAGAGGTGAAAGTAGTAGTAGTAGCAGCAGTGGTGGTGTTAGTGGTTTTAGTAGTAATAAATGTAGTAGAAGCAGCAGTAGTTTTAGTGGTGGTGGTAATAGTAGTAGTAGCCATAGCTAGTAGATCTAGTTTGATGGTAGTAGCCGAAACTGCAGTAGTTAACAGAATTAGTGGTAGTAGTAGTAGTAGCAGCAGTAGTGGTTTGGTGGTTGTAATAGTAATAGTAGTAGTAGAAGCAGCAGCAGTTGTAGTAGTGGTGGTAGTGGTTGCAGTAGCGGTGATGCAAGCGGTGTTGGTAGTAGTATTGGCAGCTAAGACAGTAGTAGTTGTTGTAGCAACAGCATCAATCGTATTTAACCCATATCTAAACAGCACTACAAAAACACGTAGCTTAAATCAAAAGTCACTCACAGAAGTATATCTCCTACACAGAGGCGGCACCAAGCAAGTGCACTTTGATAACAATATCCCAGATATTTATTAGTATTTACCAGTAGTAATGGTAGCAGTAGCAGCTGCATAGTTAATAGTTGTCGTAGTAGTTGATGCTGTTGTAGTAGAAGCAGTAACAATGGCAGTTGTAGGGATGGTGGTGGCGGTAGCAGTAGTAGTGCTGCTGGTGGTGCTAGTAATAGTAGTGTAATAGTAGCAGTAGTAGTAGTGGTTGTGGTATTGACGATAGTAATAGAAGCAGCACTAGTAGCTAACAGTAGTTTATGGGGGTTGTGGTAGTAGCAGAAATAGTGGTGTTTATGGTGGTGGTAGTAGTAGCAGCAAAAGTGGTGTTTATGGTGGTGGTGGTAGCAGCAAAAGTGGTGTTTATGGTGGTAGTAGTAACAACAATAGTGGTGTTTGTGGTGGTAGTAGTAGCAGCAAAAGTGGTGTTTATGGTGGTAGTAGTAACAACAATAGTGGTGTTTGTGGTGGTAGTAGTAGCTGCAGCAGTGGTGGTGGTAGTAGCAGTTGCAGCAGATGCAGTCAGTAGTAATAGTGGTGGTGGTTGTAGTGTTAGCGGTATCAGTAGTTAATAGTTTTAGCGGTGGTCGTGGTAGTAGCAGCAGCACTAGTTAGTATTAATAGTTGTGGTGGTGGTAGTAGTAGAAGAAGCAGCAGCAGTAGTTACTAGTAATAATGGTGGTGATAGTAGTAGCAGTCGGTAGCAAAATCAGTGGTGGTGGTAGCAGTAGTAGAGGTGTTGGTGTTTGTAGCAGTAATAGTAGTAGTAGTAATATTAGTAGTAGTAATAGTAGTAGTAGAAGCAGCAGCAGTTGTAGTAGTGGTGGTAGTTGCTGCAGTAGCGGTGATGTAAGCGGTGTTGGTAGTAGTATTGGCAGCAAAGACAGTAGTAGTTGTTGTAACAACAACATCAGTCGTATTTAACCCATATCTAAACAGCACTACAAGAACACGTAGCTCTAATTAAAGGTCACTCACAGAAATATATCTCCACACAGAGGCGGCACGAAGCAAGTGCACTTTGATAACAATATCCCAGATATTTCAAACCTGCACGCCAACGATCTGCTAGCGACCGGATTAGAATTGTCAGGCTGTGCCGGGGAGAACATTTTATCCTTATCTTTGAGATAAGTGCACTGCTCGCAAGTGGCATTTATTAAAATAAATACGGTAGATGTTCTTTTTTTCTTCTTCTTCTTCTTCTTTTTCTTCCTCTTCTTCTTCTTCTTCTTTTTCTTCTTCTTCTTCTTCTTCTTTTTCTTCTTCTTCTTCTTCTTCTTCTTCTTCTTCTTCTTCTTCTTCTTCTTCTTCTTCTTCTTCTTCTTCTTCTTCTTCTTCTTCTTCTTCTTCTTCTTCTTCTTCTTCTTCTTCTTCTTCTTCTTCTTCAACTTCTTCATCTTCCTCTTCTTCTTCTTCTTCTTCTTCTCCTCCTTCTTCTTCTTCTTCTTGTTCTTCTACTTCTTTTTCTCCTTTTTCTTCTTCTTCTTGTTCTTCTTCTTCTTTTTCTTTTTTTCTTCTTCTTCTTCTTCTTCTTCTTCTTCTTCTTCTTCTTCTTCTTCTTCTTCTTCTTCTTCTTCTTCTTCTTCTTAATTTTCTTCGTTTTTTTTTTCTTCTTCTTGTTACTCCTCCTCCTTTACCACCTCCCCCTTCTCTTCTTCTTCTTTTCTTCTTCTTATTATTGCTATTATTTTCTTCTTTTTCTTTTTCTTCTTCTTTTTCTTCTTCTTCTGCTACTTCTTCTCCTCCTCGTTTTTTCCTCTTCTTCTTCTTCTTCTTCTTCTTCTTCTTCTTCTTTTTCTTCTTCTTCTTTTTCTTCTTCTTCTTCTTCTTCTTCTACTTCTTCTCCTCCTCATTCTTCTTGTTCTGCTTTTTTTTCTTCCTCTTCTTCTTCTCCGGGCTTTTGTGGGAACACAAAGATAGGAAGAATTAAGGGCTCAGTGTTAATAGAAATATTAGCGTTTTGTGGCTAAATCAAAAAGTGTAGCCTAACGGCGCTGCCCGGGCAAAATTTTGAGTTTAAAATGTACCCAATGTATTCGATCCTCGCAAGAGCTACAGAGCCTGTGCACTGTGCTGAGCTTTTTCGGACTCAGACTTGAGTTAGAAGTAGAAGGGAGCACTTATGCTTGACTACCCGTGTTTTATGATGTTGATCCGTTGTCCAAACTTCAAATTTAAAACCTTTTTAGACGCATAGCTTTTAGTGGTTTCTATGTTGTGCTGGAAGTGCTTACATGTGTTGTCTTTTGATAGTGTGAGTATTTTAGTATTTCTTTACGGGGCGCTAGTTTGTGTACGAATGACTGCAGGTAGGCAATGCATGACAAAACGACATGCAGAAAATAGTTTAGTCTTTTTCTTCTTCTGCGTTCATCCGCATGTGTAATTGCGTTGTGTCCGCTCACAGCATGGCTGCGATATTTGCACCTTTCGGCCAACACATCCGAAGTGTGCGGGCATTTTTTAGACTGGGTTAGCCTTCCCGGTTAAATAGTTTAGTCATGCAGTTAAAGAAAAAAAAAGAGGAAGGGAAAGGGGTCATTCATAGTTTTTGTACTGCAGACCAAGCCGAGCTACCCTCTTTTTTTTTCTGTTCTTTTTTCTCTTAGCTTGCAATTGGTTCCTTGTTTATTGGTAAGTGCATCTACCCCTTTCTCCTCCTGTTAAAGGTTAATTGCGTATCCTTTACATGACGTTGCAGAACCAACCCCAACAGCTCCTGGCTGTTGTGTGGCTTTTCTAGACAAATTTACGTACAGTAGTTTGCCATTGCTTCTGGACTGTCGGCTTTCTTGATACCACTGTCGAAACCAATACAAGGCCCATGGCCCGCAACTGGGATCGAACCCGGCATCCCGGCATTACGAAGCGTTCGCATCGACTTAGCTACAGAGCCGACTTTACGCCTGTAGCCGGTTTATTTTCATTTTTCTGAATTTGTCTTTCACCTGTATCCAGTATAAACTGCATTCCATATGCATCCATGAAATCCATTGCATTTAAACGAGCAGGCAGATGGACTGACCGGTTCTGCACCACTTGGTGGTGAACTGACGCATGACAAGTTGGATGTTGTAAGGGCCCTTTGGGGGCTAGTGAACAGTGCAGAGGCACAAATAGATCATTACGGTCTGAGTAGAATGGCACTGCGGGGAGTTACCAGAGGATTCAATGACGCTCAACACTCAATGGAAAGGCGAGAGGGATATACAGTCAGACAGTTACTGGTGCCATCGGAAATAGAATTTCATGCCTGCTTCTGAAGATGGTGACCGAGCACTTGTGCGAGTGTCCCGGGTGCTATGATGTGGATTTGTAATTCAAAGTTTAAAATTCATTGCATCCGATCGTCAAAGGTGAAGGTAACTGACTGAGGGTCAACAGAAACTGGTGCACCAACGACGCGGAGTGTTACGGAATAATGATAATGATGATGATATAACTCTTCATTTCCTAACCAGAAATAAGTACCATTAAATGTCACGGTGTGACGGTGACCACGTCGAGTGCGTATCGGTAAATAAACATATGAGTTTAAAATCACATGTCTGACATCGTATCGGCATGCAAACCTCTCTGTACTTTTTACTTGTAATAAGTGAAACTCTAGAGTATGCATTGTTGCAAACATATTGCGTTGCCTTTCCTTTTGAGTGGCAGCCGCCGCGGTGTAGTAGCTGGACGCTCGCCTGCGGGTCAGAGAGTCGTGAGTTCAAATGCGGACGATGCTGGATTACCCCCCCCCCCCCCTCGACCTTGATTCACAAGCCGACCCAGCCTTAATAAAAAGGGTACCAGATAGAAGGACTTGGAAGTAAAGGCAGCCGGCGTGATGCTGACCACATCACCCACCAAGTGCCGAATGGCCTATCAAATATAGGTCTAGCCCTATATGCCTGAAGGCTTTGAAAGGGGGCTGGTCTCGGAGCATGAAGTCTGCCTCGATTGCCGGAGACCCCGGGCTCAAGCCCCGGTAAAGGCTGGGATTTTTTTAAATGTGGACTTCTAGTAATTTCCCCTGGTCTCTGGGTAGTGAGACCAGACGCCCGTGTGTATTGTTGCACACGTAAAAAATCCCTCTGCAGTTGGGAATCGAAAAGAGTAGCCTAACTGCGCTGCCTAGGCAAAATTTGGGAAGAGGGTTGGGGGGGGGGGGGGGGTTTGGGCCCTATTAGAATGATCTGGTAAAGGAGACTTCAAGCTGCTTAAGCCTTGTTGAATTGCACAATAATAATAATTATTATTATTACTATAATATGCTGAATGCAGATAGGTATGTTTAAAATTATATGACCTGTATAGATAAATGTTATAAAAGAGAATATCTATACATGGTGTGAGGAAAAGATCCTGTTTCCTCAAAATTTTTTGGGAGATGGTGGGGGGGGGGGGGGGGGTGGTGGGTAGCCGGCACGCCCTCCCCCCACCACCCCCGCCTAGTAAATTTCTTACTAGGTAGACAGTGAGCAAGGTACCTGAGGCCCCCTCCCCTCCCCCAGGTTTCAGCGCCTATCTTGGTACTTCTTTCTGTTTAGTTCACCTATCTCGGGGAAAACGACAGCACCAGGGACAGTCCAATAGTATGGGAAAGGGAAAAGGGGGGGGGGGGGTTAAGTAGGTTTGTTTTCCTTTTACACCGAAACACCCCTATACTTCTGGACTTTCCCGTAAACTCCACGGGAACTCTCGGATTCCTCAAGATAGGGTGAACTAGAATTAAAGAACCCCTATATTTATGCTAGGGCCTCGTTAGCGCAGTCGATAAGAGGCTCGCTTTCAAATCCAGCTGCGACTCGCTGCTGCCACGGTCGGTGTTCGAAACCGGGCGGCTCCCGGGGTTCACCCAGCCTCTAGGAAATGGGTACCAGAGTTAACACTCTGGGGTGAATGGAGGAACGTCGCTGTAGCTACAGAGTTACGTGCGTACGGCGACATAGGCGGACAATTCTTATCAGCTGTCCGTTCTGGTGGCAGACCACTTATGGTTTATAACCGTGTGCAGTGACGCTGGTTCACATCTCCCGACTTTACCTTTACCTTGTATATTTATGTGAAAGAGGAGTAATCGCCCACACCAGTCAGCTACGAATGTGATGATGATAATGACGACGACAACAATGACGACGATGAGGATTTGAGAAGAAAATGGAAAATCCCACCCAAACAGCAGCATCATAAAATGTTGGAATCCAAAACGCCTGAAAGGAAAATCAACACAGAAAGTCTACCCAGATTGTGTAAGGCAAGACACTGCGTATGAAAAGAGATGGGAGATAGGCAATCGTGAGGCGCTGTCTTGGTGTGGGGATAGTGGGAGATAAGCAATCGTGAGGCCCTGTCTGGGTGTGGGGATAATCTTCTGTGAATAAATGTTTGAGAAGAGGTGAGGCGACGGTAGTGGAGAATTACACCGACACAGAACTGGCAAAGATCTAGGGTTTTGGGAAAAAACGGGAGCTGAGAATGTATGAGGGGAAATTGAAAAATAGGAAAATGTAGGATTGAAAGTGGCATGGAGAACTAAATGGGAAATTTGGGGAGAGATACAGAATTATGAGCTATCAAAAACTTAGGGTTGAGAAGAATTTGGGTAAATGAAGAATGAGGAGGGATCGAGCCTAGGAGGCTATAGAGGGCGCCGTGGGGAGTTTGCGATGGTAGAGTGTTTGGAGCTGCGGAGAGTTGGGAGCTGTGAAAACTGGGAGCTGTAGACAGTTTAGAGCTAAGGAGAATTGGGAGCTGTAACAAGTGAGAGACATTGTGGCCTGGAAACAACGTTGATAGAGGGTTTAGTTTCTGGAAAACTAGGCAGAGACCGACCTCTTTTAATGTGGATAGAAGATACTAAAGATGTATTCGGTGTGAAAGCACACAGGGCTGGAGAAAGAGCCTTTCAGGCATGCCATGACGAGAGCGACGTGTTGTGATATACCTGGTGACTGATGATGACAGTAGTGAGAGCTATATGGAATCAGGAGATGTAGAGAACTGACAACTCTAGAGAACTGGGAGCTGTAGAGAACTGGGAGATGTAGAGAACTGGCAGCTGTAGAGAACTGGCAGCTGTAGAGAACTAGGAGCTGTAGAGAACTAGGAGCTGTGGAGAACTGGCAGCTGTAGTGAACTGGCAGCTGTAGAGAACTGGCAGCTGTAGAGAACTGGGAGCTGTAGAGAACTGGCAGCTGTAGAGAACTGGGAGCTGTAGAGAACTGGCAACTGTAGAGGACTGGCAGCTGTAGAGGACTGGCAGCTGTAGCAGCTGTAGGCACTGTAGAGAAGCAGCTGTAGAGAACTGGCAGCTGTAGAGAACTGGGAGCTGTAGAGAACTGGCAGCTGTAGAGAACTGGCAGCTGTAGAGAACTGGCAACTGTAGAGGACTGGCAGCTGTAGAGGACTGGCAGCTGTAGAGAACTGGCAGCTGTAGAGAACTGGCAGCTGTGCTGTAGAGAACTGGCAGCTGTAGAGAACTGGCAGCTGTAGAGAACTGGCAGCTGTAGAGAACTGGCAGCTGTAGAGAACTGGCAGCTGTAGAGAACTGGCAGCTGTAGAGAACTGGCAGCTGTAGAGAACTGGCAGCTGTAGAGAAGCAGCTGTAGAACTAGAGAACTAGCAGCTGTAGAGAACTGGCAGCTGTAGAGAATTGGCAGCTGTAGAGAACTGGGAGCTGTAGAGAACTGGCAGCTGTAGAGAACTAGAGAAATGGCAGCTTTAGAGAACTCGCAGCTGTAGAGAACTGGCAGCTGTAGCGAACTGGCAGCTGTAGAAAACTGGCAGCTGAAGAGAACTGGCAGCTGTAGAAAACTGGCAGCTGTAGAGAAACTGGCAGCTGAACTAGAGAAGCAGCTGTAGAGAACTGGCAGCTGTAGAGAACTGGCAGCTGTAGCTGAAGAGAACTGGCAGCTGTAGAGAACTGGCAGCTGTAGAGAACTGGCAGCTGTAGAGAACTGGCAGCTGTAGAGAACTGGCAGCTGTAGAGAACTGGCAGCTGTAGAGAACTGGCAGCTGTAGAGAACTGGCAGCTGTAGAGAACTGGCAGCTGTAGAGAACTGGGAGCTGTAGAGAACTGGCAGCTGTAGAAAACTGGGAGCTGTAGAGAACTAACTGGCAGCTGTAGAAAACTGGCAGCTGTAGAGAACTGGCAGCTGTAGAAAACTGGCAGCTGAAGAGAACTGGCAGCTGTAGAGAACTGGCAGCTGTAGAGAACTGGCAGCTGTAGAGAACTGGCAGCTGTAGAGAACTGGCAGCTGTAGAGAAGCTGTAGAGAACTGGCAGCTGTAGAGAACTGGCAGCTGTAGAGAACTGGCAGCTGTAGAGAACTGGGAGCTGTAGAGAACTGGGAGCTGTAGAGAACTGGCAGCTGTAGAGAACTGGCAGCTGTAGAGAACTGGCAGCTGTAGAGAACTGGGAGCTGTAGAGAACTGGCAGCTGTAGAGAACTGGGAGCTGTAGAGAACTGGCAGCTGTAGAGAACTGGGAACTGTAGAGAACTGGGAACTGTAGAGAACTGGCAGCTGTAGAGAACTGGCAGCTGTAGAGAACTGGGAACTGTAGAGAACTGGGAACTGTAGAGAACTGTGAACTGTAGAGAACTGGGAACTGTAGAGAACTGGGAGCTGTAGGGAACTGGGAGCTGTAGAAAACTGGGAGCTGTAGAGAACTGGCAGCTGTAGAGAACTGGGAACTGTAGAGAACTGGCAGCTGTAGAGAACTGGCAGCTGTAGAGAACTGAGAACTGTAGAGAACTGGGAGCTGTAGGGAACTGGGAGCTGTAGAAAACTGGCAGCTGTAGAGAACTTGGAACTGTAGAGAACTGGGAACTGTAGAGAACTGGCAACTGTAGAGAACTGGCAGCTGTAGAGAACTGGCAGCTGTAGAGAACTGGCAACTGTAGAGAACTGGCAACTGTAGAGAACTGGCAGCTGTAGAGAACTGGCAGCTGTAGAGAACTGGCAGCTGTAGAGAACTGGGAACTGTAGAGAACTGGGAGCTGTAGAGAACTGGGAACTGTAGAGAACTGGCAGCTGTAGAGAACTGGCAGCCGTAGAGAACTGGCAGCCGTAGAGAACTGGCAGCCGTAGAGAACTGGCAACCGTAGAGAACTGGGAACTGTAGAGAACTGGGAACTGTAGAGAACTGGGAACTGTAGAGAACTGGGAACTGTAGAGAACTGGGAACTGTAGAGAACTGGGAACTGTAGAGAACTGGGAGCTGTAGAGAACTGGGAGCTGTAGAGAACTGGCAACTGTAGAGAATTGGGAACTGTAGAGAATTGGGAACTGTAGAGAACTGGGAACTGTAGAGAACTGGGAACTGTAGAGTATTGGCAACTGTAGAGTATTGGCAGCTGTAGAGAACTGGGTACAGTAGAGAACTGGCAGCTGTAGAGAACTGGGAACTGTAGAGAACTGGCAACTGTAGAGAACTGGCAGCTGTAGAGAATTGGCAGCTGTAGAGAACTGGCAGCTGTAGAGAACTGGGAACTGTAGAGAACTGGGAGCTGTAGAGGACTGGGAGCTGTAGAGAACTGGGAACTGCAGAGAACTGGGAACTGTAGAGAACTAGGAGCTGTAGAGAACTGGCAGCTGTAGAGAACTGGGAACTGTAGAGAACTGGCAGTTGCAGAGAACTGGCAGCTGTAGAGAATTGGCAGCTGTAGAGAACTGGAAACTGTAGAGAACTGGGAACTGTAGAGAACTGGGAACTGTAGAGAACTGGGAGCTGTAGAGAACTGGCAACTGTAGAGAACTGGGAGCTGTAGAGAACTTGGAGCTGTAGAAAACTAGAAGCTGTAAAAATTAGGAGTTGTGGAGAAGTGGGAACTGAATAAAATTAGGAGTTGTGGAGGACTGGAAGTTGTTGAGAACTGGGATTTGTGGAGAACTGGAAGTTGTGGAGAACTGGAAGTTGTGGAGAACTGGAAGTTGTGGAGAACTGGAAGTTGTGGAGAACTGGAAGTTGTGGAGAACTGGAAGTTGTGGAGAACTGGAAGTTGTGGAGAACTGGAAGTTGTGGAGAACTGGAAGTTGTGGAGGACTGGGATTTGTGGAGAACTGGAAGTTGTGGAGAACTGGAAGTTGTGGAGAACTGGGAGTTGTGGAGAACTGGAAGTTGTGGAGAACTGGGAGTTGTGGAGAACTGGGAGGTGTGGAGAACTGGAAGTTGTGGAGGACTGGGAGTTGTGGAGAACTGGAAGTTGTGGAGAAATGGAAGTTGTGGAGAACTGGGAGTTGTGGAGAACTAGAAGCTGTGGAGAACTAGGAGTTGTGGAGAACTAGGAGCTGTATAAGATTAAGAGTAATGCAGAAATGTTTGATACAGAGAACACTAAGCAAGTCACAATAGGATAGTTTCAGAGAAGACAAGACAGTGTAGGAGAAGATGTAATGATAGAAAGACTAGCCCATATAGAAGCCATTTAAAGAAAGACAAACTGGTATAGAAGCCATAGTTAAAAGGAAGATGAGATGGAATAAAGAAAGACGCTGGTATAAAAAACATAGTTTAAAGGAAGACCAGATGGAAAAACGGAAGACAAGCTGATATAGAAACTTTATTTAAAAGGAAGACAAGATGGAATAAAGGAAGGCAAGCTGATATAGAAACCATATTTAAAAGGAAGGCGAGATGGAATAAAGGAAGACACGCTGATATAGAAGCCATAGTTAAAATAAAGGCGAGACGGAATAAAGGAAGACACGCCGATATAGAAGCCATAGTTAAAATAAAGGCGAGACGGAATAAAGGAAGACACGCTGATATAGAAGCCATACTAAATAAAGGCGAGATGGAATAAAGGAAGACACGCTGATATAGAAGCCATAGTTTAAATGAAGACAGTATGGACTAAGTGTAGACCACGCCCTTCTCTAATTATTCAGTCCTGACAACTGAATCACAGTACATTTTGGAGGAGTCCCCTCGAAATTAGGTTTCTGGGAGCGTTTCCATGTTGCATTGTGTGACATTAATTTGCTTACAAAGTCCTGTGTTCTAAACGTATTCGTATTACGAATCTACAAATGGATATTGTGAAGTGGATATACAGCAATTTTAATTTTAATTCACGGAAGACAGTCGTGTTGTGATGTGTGTGTCAGTATCACTGTTTCTAGTCAGTAGTTCGGATTTTTGGGAACTGGCTGTTTATTACTTTTCTACTTTAAATGTAGAAAACTTACTTTTAGGGATAATACAAACAGGTAATTTAGAAGCCATATCTGGAGAATATCGACAGTTGTCAGATGCAAACTATCTTGTGTTTTAAAAAAAAAACTATTGCTTTCATATTGACTGTGCATAAATGCTGCAACCACACTGTGGATAAATTGTGTCAAGATATTTCGGAGCTCTAGGTAAGTGGTTTAAAATAATATTTAATTTACTAACTAACCTCTCACAGAAAGTCACTCTTTGCCTCTTTACTAATTGTTGACTAACAGTATAATTATATGTTGTAGCAGTACACTAATAATATTAATCCTTAACCATTTGACTTATGCTTCACGAACACTGGCTGTAAACTCTTGCGGAAACTTCTGGTAGTTCATCCACTTCTTTTGCATATTTGCAGTTCTACGGTCTGTTAATTATAAATCTGGAGCTGGTCGTGTGTAGACAAACTTAGGAAGGTGTTTTCCGGTCCACAGAAACAGGATAAATTGTTTCACGCCGCACAGAAAGGGGGAAAGATGGTTCGCGGTGTCCCGAAACAGGGGAAATTGTTTCCCGGCCAACCGAAACAGGGGAAACTGTTTCCCGGCCCACCGAAACAGAGGAAATTGTTTCCCGGCCCACCGAAACAGGGGAAATTGTTTCCCGGTCCACCGAAACAGGGAAAATTGTTTCTCGGCCCACCGAAACAGGGGAAGGTGTTTCACGGTTCACCGAAAAAGTGGAAATTTTTTCCCGGCCCACCGAAACAGGGGAAATTGTTTCATGGCCCACATTAGATGAGTATGACAGAACAAATGACAACAGATATGACTTCTTCTTCTTCTCAGTGGTTGTCTTCTTCTGCCTTCTATCCTTCCATGAAGTACAGGCCCTCGGTCAACTCACGCCAAGTCGTTCGTTCTATCCCTCCATGAAGTACAGGCCCTCAGTCAACTCACGCCAAGTCGTTCGTTCTATCCCTCCATGAAGTACAGGCCCTCAGTCAACTCACGCCAAGTCGTTCGTTCTATCCCTCCATGAAGTACAGGCCCTCAGTCATCTCACGCCAAGTCGTTCGTTCTATCCCTCCATGAAGTACAGGCCCTCAGTCTACTCACGCCAAGTCGTTCGTTCTATCCCTCCATGAAGTACAGGCCCTCAGTCAACTCACGCCAAGTCGTTCGTTCTATCCCTCTATGAAGTACAGGCCCTCAGTCATCTCACGCCAAGTCGTTCGTTCTATCCCTCCATGAAGTACAGGCCCTCAGTCAACTCACACCAAGTCGTTCGTTCTATCCCTCCATGAAGTACAGGCCCTCAGTCATCTCACGCCAAGTCGTTCGTTCTATCCCTCCATGAAGTACAGGCCCTCAGTCAACTCACGCCAAGTCGTTCGTTCTATCCCTCTATGAAGTACAGGCCCTCAGTCAACTCACGCCAAGTCGTTCGTTCTATCCCTCCATGAAGTACAGGCCCTCAGTCAACTCACGCCAAGTCGTTCGTTCTATCCCTCTATGAAGTACAGGCCCTCAGTCAACTCACGCCAAGTCGTTCGTTCTATCCCTCTATGAAGTACAGGCCCTCAGTCATCTCACGCCAAGTCGTTCGTTCTATCCCTCCATGAAGTACAGGCCCTCAGTCAACTCACGCCAAGTCGTTCGTTCTATCCCTCCATGAAGTACAGGCCCTCAGTCATCTCACGCCAAGTCGTTCGTTCTATCCCTCCATGAAGTACAGGCCCTCAGTCAACTCACGCCAAGTCGTTCGTTCTATCCCTCTATGAAGTACAGGCCCTCAGTCAACTCACGCCAAGTCGTTCGTTCTATCCCTCTATGAAGTACAGGCCCTCAGTCATCTCACGCCAAGTCGTTCGTTCTATCCCTCCATGAAGTACAGGCCCTCAGTCAACTCACGCCAAGTCGTTCGTTCTATCCCTCCATGAAGTACAGGCCCTCAGTCATCTCACGCCAAGTCGTTCGTTCTATCCCTCCATGAAGTACAGGCCCTCAGTCAACTCACGCCAAGTCATTCGTTCTATCCCTCCATGAAGTACAGGCCCTCAGTCAACTCGCGCCAAGTCGTTAGTTGTATCCCTCCATGAAGTACAGGCCCTCAGTCATCTCACGCCAAGTCGTTCGTTCTATCCCTCCATGAAGTACAGGCCCTCAGTCATCTCACGCCAAGTCGTTCGTTCTATCCCTCCATGAAGTACAGGCCCTCAGTCATCTCACGCCAAGTCGTTCGTTCTATCCCTCCATGAAGTACAGGCCCTCAGTCAACTCACGCCAAGTCGTTCGTTCTATCCCTCTATGAAGTACAGGCCCTCAGTCAACTCACGCCAAGTCGTTCGTTCTATCCCTCCATGAAGTACAGGCCCTCAGTCAACTCACGCCAAGTCGTTCGTTCTATCCCTCTATGAAGTACAGGCCCTCAGTCAACTCACGCCAAGTCGTTCGTTCTATCCCTCTATGAAGTACAGGCCCTCAGTCATCTCACGCCAAGTCGTTCGTTCTATCCCTCCATGAAGTACAGGCCCTCAGTCAACTCACGCCAAGTCGTTCGTTCTATCCCTCCATGAAGTACAGGCCCTCAGTCATCTCACGCCAAGTCGTTCGTTCTATCCCTCCATGAAGTACAGGCCCTCAGTCAACTCACGCCAAGTCGTTCGTTCTATCCCTCTATGAAGTACAGGCCCTCAGTCAACTCACGCCAAGTCGTTCGTTCTATCCCTCTATGAAGTACAGGCCCTCAGTCATCTCACGCCAAGTCGTTCGTTCTATCCCTCCATGAAGTACAGGCCCTCAGTCAACTCACGCCAAGTCGTTCGTTCTATCCCTCCATGAAGTACAGGCCCTCAGTCATCTCACGCCAAGTCGTTCGTTCTATCCCTCCATGAAGTACAGGCCCTCAGTCAACTCACGCCAAGTCGTTCGTTCTATCCCTCCATGAAGTACAGGCCCTCAGTCAACTCGCGCCAAGTCGTTAGTTGTATCCCTCCATGAAGTACAGGCCCTCAGTCATCTCACGCCAAGTCGTTCGTTCTATCCCTCCATGAAGTACAGGCCCTCAGTCAACTCACGCCAAGTCGTTCGTTCTATCCCTCCATGAAGTACAGGCCCTCAGTCATCTCACGCCAAGTCGTTCGTTCTATCCTTCGCTAGTGCATGTAGCTCACCACATATTCTCCACATCTTGTTAACTTCCCTCTCTAGCTCTCTTTTCCATATGTTTTTTTTTTAAATCTGCCTTTATGTGAATGCACCTGTGGGTTCCTGTGCAAAGACATTCTAGTTATATTGCTTTCATGTTTTTTCAACTTGTGTCCTATCCTACATCAGCGTCTTTTCTTTACCTCTTGGTCCACTGGAACTTGTTTAGTCCGCTCCCAAAGCTCTACATTCGTGGTTCAATTATACCATTTAATTTCCTCTATTCTGCCCAGGCACCAGTCATTGAATGTTTGTAGTTTATTAATAACTGCTTTAGTTGTTCCCCATGTTTCCGCTAAATACAACAGTACTGATTTTATATTAGAATATTTTAGAATAGATTAGAACTAAAAATGTTAAGTTTTAGTATGTATTAGTTTTAATTTCTTGCCACCTCCACTTGCAATCTTAGTAATTTCTTACTGCAAGGAATTTCTAGTTCATTAGTTATCTGACATTTTTTAGATATAACATTAATCAATCTGTAAGCATGTCTTTCCTTTAAAGAATTAATTAACCGAAGAAGAACAAAAAGAAGAAGAGATAAAAGAGCAATTTGCATCAAATTAACTGGGGGGGGGGGGAGAGATGAAATGGTTTGGTAATCTAATTTGAGCGCAACGATAACAACTACCAATATGATCACTTGCGCTGAAAAGATCTGGACTGAAAGAAAGATCGATCGATCAGTTTGTCTCATCTCGTTTGCTACCTAAAGGTTTATCTTACAATCTTGAGATGGAAAAAAAATCTCCAACTGGACGGCAAACTGATAAGAAAGGTCCAAGATGCATCATCATCACGTAGCCTGGCGTAGGCGCTCATGCGTCTCCATAGATTACGATTCCTGGTTGCCTGGAACAGATCTCTTGATGATATCCCTCCATGCCATCGTTTCAGCCGATCCAGCATCATTTCTCTTTATCTGCCTCTACCCCTTTTTCTACTAATCTTTCCAGTTGTCAGGATGTTTTCCAGTGTCTCTCTATGTGGCCAAAGAACAGTGTTTGTCTCTTTTTTATTGTTATATATAGAGATATACTTTTATTTGCTTGAAAGAAGTTAATGAAAGTCCCAGATTCAGCCTCCAAAAAAGTTGTAACTAGGTAACTGCTACAGTAGCCAGGTTTAAACCTGCAGTCGTATGCTGGTAAGGACAGGATGAGATCAAGAAGGCATCCAGGGATATTGAAGACGCACATCTACACGGAATGACACAATCTACTGCTAGAGTGCGTTTCAAAAGTCATGACCTCAAATTTTAACAAATGTCTCGAAAACTCCTGTACAGATAAACAAAAAACTGTGCTTGTGGCCTTAGATTTCCCATATCCTTATGATTTTATAATTCACAGTTGCACAGATGCTGCTGTTTTCTTCTATTTTTAATCGTTGTCAGACTAATACTCCTAAACAGAAACAAAAAATCACAACAACAACAACAAACAAAAACAAACAAAAAAAAAAAAAAAAGAATACCTACAGTAACTGACATTAATCGTTTACTGTAAACCACAAGCCTGTAGACTGTTTTGGAAATAATTTCAAATGTATATCGATGCGTGGTGGTTATTTTGATAGCCCGACCCACATTCAATGAAATAAGGTACTCATCTTAGGTTCTAATTCGGAAGATTGACGACCTGAAAGTGAAACGCCTATGAATTGAGTTACATTTATGTAAATGGTATTATGAAGTTCCCAACGAGTAGACTTCATTGTTCGAAAAAAGTGCGCCCTGGTTTTTCGCGTAGATTACGCGTGCAGTTGGATATTTTGCGAAGATTCGGTCACTTCGCTAATTATAAACATGCTAAATGAATATGTTGAATCTGTTTTGGTTTTTCTAAACATCCCGCAAATAAGGCAGAAGAAAATTAATTGTTTGTTTCATCATTAATATTTTCCTCCAAGGACATTAATATTAATTTATTACATGCTAGATTTCAACAGTTAACTCAAAACGGTTATGGAGGTAGTTAGGTAGTTGTATCCACCAGGATATCACACAAGCGATAAACACCCGATGACACAAAATGTCACCATTCGGATGAGGATCACGCGTGGAAAGGTCCTGGAAACAAACCCCTATCAGCCTGTAGGCCATCTCTATGGTCCGTCTATATTCAGTGCCCACGAGAAAAAGGCAGGGTGGGGCTTCAAAATAACAAGAAATTGCATCCCACGATGGGGTTACTGCATAGAACGGTCACTGAACTGAACTGAACTGAATTTCTACCCCACCAGGACATCACACAAGCGATAAACACCCGATGACACAAAGTGCCACCATGTGGATGAGGATCGCCGTGGAGAGGTCCCAGAAACCGCGTTCAGACATTTGGCCATATATATGGCCTGCCCATATTGCGGCCCCTGGCAAAAGCCAGAGTAGGGCTTCAAATGACAAAAAATTTCGTCCTAAAAAGGACGAAATTGGATATAATTAATAATAACTACGGTCACTGACAGCTTACATGCCAAATTGCAACCATTTACTGCGAACGGTTACTGGTTTATATATTTTAAAGTTGGGCAAGTCTTTTGGGACGCACTTTACGTATCAAACGCTGGAAGGCAAACTATTCTTCCCCATGACGATACAGGAAAATGTTGAACTTCATAATGCTAATAATGATGAAAAGCTATAGACTGCATACACAAGAGAGAACATGTAAGTTATTTTACCACATGTTATCCCAAGGGGGCCTAATCCGCTTCTGCATACAAACCAGATGAGAACTACGAACAGACATATAATTGTTCATTTCCTGTTTCTTCTCCGCGACTGAATTCAGTACCTCTACTTTTTGTTTAATCTTGTTATTTTGACGGACTGCTGTAGTGTCCGAGTTCCCTGAAGCCCAGTCCAACACGGTGGAAAACACGCTTTAGTCTAACCCAAGTTAAAGCTACTGGAAAATTCCATCAGTGCTGGGTCCCTTGATAAACAGTTGTCCCCCTTCCATAAACAACGCGCCGCCTTATTCCATCTTTGCCTGTTCGAAATCAAGTTTTTTTTTTTCATTCACCACATTCGCACATACAAAATGCAAGAAACTCAACCTTGAGTTTTCACAGGACAACAATGCGGTTTCTAAACATCGAGGACTCTCAGACTTCAGTACTTCCTCGTTGGCGTTAAACAAAACTCCCCCCAAAAAATGACTTACAGCTAGACTGCGATATCTTGGTCTTTCAGCCAAAGAAAAGCAATTTTAGCAAAACGCAGACAGTTTATCACAAAAAGACCACAGAAGAAATCAAAGATGCGATCAAAGAAGAAAAAGGCCCTCATAACACACAGAGTACAGGGAAACAAAGTGAAATACTTGTGTGTTGTTTTTTTTATTTATTGAACTAACACAGCAGACCGAGTGAGGGATCATAATGCGAGAACAACGTACAGTTTAAATTATTCAATTAAGACAGCAGACCGAGTGAGGGATCATAATGCGAGAACAACGTACAGTTTAAATTATTCAATTAAGACAGCAGACCGAGTGAGGGATCATAATGCGCGAACAACGAACAGTTTAAATTATTCAATTAAGACAGCAGACCGAGTGAGGGATCATAATGCGAGAACAACGAACAGTTTAAATTATTCAATTAAGACAGCAGACCGAGTGAGGGATCATAATGCGAGAACAACGAACAGTTTAAATTATTGAATTAACATAGCATACCGAGAGGGATCATAATGCGGGAACAACGAACAGTTTAAATTATTGAATTAACATAGCATACCGAGAGGGATCATAATGCGGGAACAACGAACAGTTTAAATTATTGAATTAACATAGCATACCGAGAGGGATCATAATGCGGGAACAACGAACAGTTTTAAATTATTGAATTAACATAGCATACCGAGAGGGATCATAATGCGGGAACAACGAACAGTTTAAATTATTGAATTAACATAGCATACCGAGAGGGATCATAATGCGGGAACAACGAACAGTTTAAATTATTGAATTAACATAGCATACCGAGAGGGATCATAATGCGGGAACAACGAACAGTTTAAATTATTGAATTAACATAGCATACCGAGAGGGATCATAATGCGGGAACAACGAACAGTTTAAATTATTGAATTAACATAGCATACCGAGAGGGATCATAATGCGGGAACAACGAACAGTTTAAATTATTGAATTAACACAGCAGACCGGCTTCTGCAATACAGTTAATGTTTTGTGCTATGAGAATGAGGAACTTTAACTCTGGTTTCGATTGTTCGCCGTGGACTGTGATTCCAGTGCCTCACTATAGTACAGTGGAACACTATCTCACTCGGTCGCTCCTCTTCTACCTTGGGATGTAGAGATTTTTGCCAGAGAGGTTGTCAGACTTCTTTGTCAGCAGTTTTCTTTCTGGCTTGGTTCCATTCCAGTCCTCTGTCAGTTAGGGACTGTCAGATGTTGTCTTCCCAGCGGACCCTGGGTTGCCTTGGTGGTCTGGTTCCCTGGTTCTTAGCCTCCCAAGTCTGCCATGGTGGCCGATTTTCTCCCATTCTGCATACATGTCCAAACCATCGTAACTATGACTGGTCCTCTCCGGTTTGCAAGGTCCTGACTTATTGTCTGATTGCGGACTTCGACTTTACTTGTCACTTGGACCACCTTTCTCTTATATGTGATTTCTGAGGCCTGAAGCTGGCTTCTGCGAGCTGTTGTCATTGCCCATGACTCACACCTGTAGATCAGGACTGGCACATAAGTAGAGCGGTAAACAGCCATTTTCGTTCTCTTGCCAATTTCTCTTGCTGATTTTCAACCGAAAAGCTTCTGACCGTAACAGAAGATACAAGGAGTGCAGTTCTAATTAAACATGACATAGGCACATTTTTCTCAAAACCAGTGTGGGGGTGAGACAGGGTTGCCTTACTATCCCCTGTCCTTTTCAGTTTGTATTTTGAACACATCATTTGAGAAACATTAGAAAATCATGAAACATCTATATCCATTGGCGGAAGTCAACTGTGTAATTTACGTTTTGCAGACGACATTCATCTCATGATCATGAAACAGAACTCAAAGAACTTGCTACAAAGTTATAGATAGCCTGTGGTAAATGTGACATCGAAATTAATGACGAGAAAAGCCAAATGTGTAAATAAATAGTCACAATAAGCAAATACCTACCAAGATACAGATAAACGGAAAAACAAACTAGATGAAGTTGAAAACTTTAAATATGGCTCCCACATATGTAACGACGGCAGCTGTATCAAAGAGATCAAGAAGAGAATTGATACGCCAACAGCCGCGATGTCCCAGTTGAATACTATGTGGAAGAGCAAAATCAGCATCGCAGTGAAGGTCAATATTTAAAAATCACTGGTATTAACAATTTATTTACACAGATGCGAGAGTTGCATTCTCTCTGTGAAAATGGAAAGGATGATTCAGGCTTTCGAATGTAAATGCTACAGAAACATTTAACGATGTTTCTATTTAGAACACAAAGCTAATAAATATGTCAGAGACAAAATACACAAATTTGCAAGACATCAGGAGCCTCTTTTGGCTGTAGTGAAACATCGCAAGCTAGTTTGGTTTGGGCACGTGGTGAGACATGATTGCAAAGAGTGTGCTTCAAGGAACAAAGGGTATTCAAAGAATAGGAGAACAAAGAAGAACTTTGGAATGACAACATCAAGACAGGACTAAGCTATCATACACTTATTCATCAAGCGGAAGACAGAGCAAGATGGCGGGTTTTATCTGCTAGTATTTCCATCAATACATCTCCACGTCCCTAACGGGTCAAGGGTTATGTTATGTTATGTTATGTTATTTTATGTTATGTTAAAAAAAGAAAGTCAGACATTCAGTTCAGCTACTTTTTGTATGACGCTGGAGACAGCAGCTGTCACAGGGGTACTTGAATGACTGGTATAACAGAAAGCAACTCAGGCATTGATAGTGACAGACCTAATGCGCATGCTTAAAGAAGATCCAAACAGGCAAAGGGTTCCGGTGCCCTATTGTGGGGAAAATAAGAATAGACCCACTGCCTCCCCAAAAGCATGTCGTAAGAGTCGACTAACTGGGGAGCTTCCTTTGAAGTCGGAGTGCATCTGCCTGAGAAGCAAGGAACCAACAGTCTGCATTCAGATGATTCAGATCTGTAAAACTAATGCACATGCAACACTCAGGTTCTGGAGCAAGACTGCAGTTCCGAAGTGGACGAACAACCAGAACCTTCCGCCAGAGTGTACAGCTGGTGAACGCGAAGAAGAAGAAAGAAGATTATTCAGAAATCGCTCCTCAAGACACTCTTTAGGCTCTGTATACTGGGACATGCCAGTGTGAAAGGAAATGAAACAGCCGACCGTTTGCTGTGGCAGGTATATCATATAATAGTAGTAAGTAAAGGGCCCTTTTCCACGCCTTTAGGAGTAGAGGGCATATAGGGCTAGACCTATATTTTTATAGACCAATCGGCACAAGATGGGTGATGTGGTCAGCATCACGCCGGCCGCCTTTACTTCCCGGGACTGCACCCGGTACCCATTCAAGGCTAGGTCGACCTGGGAGCCAAGGTCATTTTTGAAAATAGACCGTCTCCGCCAGGGAGCGAACCCATGACCTTCCGATCCACGGCGAGCGTCTAGCCGCTGGGCCACGGCGACTCCCTATCATATAATAAATAAATATAATAAATAAATAGAAATTACAAACAAATATAAAACTAATATTACAGTTTTATCCATTATAATTGTTTCGTACCATTGACGCCTTTGCAAAGCCAGGGTTAAAGGAAACGAAAGAGCCAACAGACTGGCCGCGTCAACAGTGGTTGAAGAGGTATGGACAGGGCAGACATACTGAATACGCTCCTGTATGACACAATTTGGGATAAGCAAGCAGGGACCCCCTGCCTCCTAACAAGCATGTCGTGAAAGGCGACTAATTAGGTGCTTTTCCTTTTGAGTTTTTTTCGCCCTGCCTAAACTAAACTGTCATTGTGTTAAAAAGTACTCCCGGATTTTCCACACGAAACAAAATTGGTCAGTGAATATAGATCTCTTTCTTCCCGCTGAATGCCATGACAAAGTGGAATTAAAATGCTTTTAATGTGAATTCCATTTGGGCGACTTTAACGACATCATCTAGAATTAAAAAACAGATTTAGGGCAAACTTGTGAGCACTATGCAAATTGTTGCTTATTGTTTGTGAGTACGGACAGGATCGTTACACTCAGGGCCCATGGGAAGGTGTTCATTCTTCCCTTAATAATGATATTATGAATAGAGCTGGGAATCATCGGTAATAAATGTAAGTTTTGTGTTAAGCTAACAACTAACATTACAGCATCAAGACATTTCCATAAGCGCTCCGCCCTTATCTGCAGCAGCCACTGAAGAGTTCCAGTTCTGGTGGTGAAAATAGCAGTTTGACTATATTGCGTCTTACCTGTCCTCTGAGTATAGATTGTCGCGAGATTCCACGGTCACTCCCAGCTGTACTATTATCTCCAGACTATAATAATCTATTCGTGTCTCCGCTTTGTTCACTTGCTCACAAAAAGCCTTGATAACATCGAGCTTGTTATGAATAATCAGCTAATCTGACTGTCTGTTGAGTTGCTAACACTCCTGCATATCACGGAAAAAATAACCAAAGAACGCTAACTACCTGGGCTGGGTCACCGAAAGTTCAGAAACGTATTCACCTCAGGTGAAACCAACAAACGCGTGCTACGTTCCCTAGTACTAAATGAGTTTATGTAATACAAACTTGTAAACATTCATCATCATCGTATCTCAGTCGGCCGTGATTGGAGCCCCAAGTTTGTGTTTTATGTCTTTACTAACCATTCAAACAGTCTTCCTTTAATTCGTCTCCTAATTTTGTCTACCAGCGCTCTCCAGCATTTACTAAAAGTTCTTCTTCATCTTCTTCTTCTTCTTTCTTCTTCTTCTTCTTCTTCTTCTTCTTCTTCTTCTTCTTCTTCTTCTTCTTCTTCTTCTTCTTCTTCTTCTTCTTCTTTATCTTCTTGTTGTTCTTCTTCTTTTTCTTCTTCTTTTTCTTCTACTGCTTCTTTTTTTCCTTCTTCTCCTTCTTCTTGTTCCTCTTCTTCTTCTTCTTCTTCTTCTTCTTCTTCTTCTTCTTCTTCTTCTTCTTCTTCTTCTTCTTCGTCTTCTTCTTCTTCTTCTTTTTCTTCTGCTTCTGCTTCTTCTTCTGCTTCTTCTTCTTCTTCTTCTTCTTCTTCTTTTCTTCTTCTCTCTTCTTCTTCTTCTTCTTCTTCTTCTTCTTCTTCTTTTTCTTCTTCTCTTCTTCTTCTTCTTCTTCTTCTACTTCTTCTCTCTTCTTTTCTTTTCTTTCTTCTTCAGCTTCTGCTTTTTCCTTCTTCTGCTTCTGCTTCTTCTTTTCTTCTTCTTCTTCTTCTTCTTCTTCTTCTTCTTCTTCTTCTTCTTCTTCTTCTTCTTCTTCTTCTTCTTCTTCTTCTGCTTCTGCTTCTGCTTCTTCTTCTTTTTCTTCTTCTGCTTCTTCTTCTTCTTCTTCTTCTTCTTCTTCTTCTTCTTCTTCTTCTTCTTTCTCTCTTCTTCTTCTTCTTCTTCTTCTTCTTTCTTCTTCTTCTTCTTCTTTTCTTCTTCTTCTTCTTCTTCTTCTTCTTCTTCTTCTTCTTCTGCTTCTTCTTCTTCTTCTTCTTCTTTTTTTTTTTCTGCTTTCTGCTTCTGCTTCTTCTTCTGCTTCTTCTTCTTCTTCTCTTCTTCTTTCTTCTTCTTCTTCTTCTTCTTCTTCTTTCTTCTTCTTCTTTTTCTTCTTCTTCTTCTTCTTCTTCTTCTTCTTTCTTCTTCTTCTCTTTCTTCTTCTTTCTTCTTCTTCTTCTTCTTCTTCTTCTTCTTCTTCTTCTTTCTTCTTCTTCTTCTTCTTCTTCTTCTTCTTCTTCTTCTTCTTCCTTCTTCTTCTCTTCTTCTTCTTCTTTCTTCTTCTTCTTCTTCTTCTTCTTCTTCTTCTTCTGCTTCTTCTTCTTCTTCTGCTTCTCTTTCTTCTTCTCTTCTGCTTCTTCTTCTCTCTCTCTTCTTCTTCTCTTCTTCTTCTTCTTCTTCTTCTTCTTCTTTTTTCTTCTTCTTCTTCTTCTTCTTCTTCTTCTTCTTCTTCTTCTTCTTCTTCTTCTTCTCTTCTTCTTCTTCTTCTTCTTCTTCTTCTTCTTCTTCTCTTCTTCTCTCTTTTTCTTTTTCTTCTTTTTCTTTCTTCTTCTTCTTTCTTCTTCTTCTTCTTCTTCTTCTTTCTTCTTCTTCTTCTTCTTCTTCTTCTTTCTTCTTCTTCTTCTTCTTCTTTTCTTCTTCTTCTTCTTCTTCTTCTTTCTTCTTCTTCTTCTTCTTCTTCTTCTTCTTCTTCTTCTTCTTCTTTCTTCTTCTTCTTCTTCTTCTTCTTCTTCTTCTTCTCTTCTTCTTCTGCTTTCTCTTTTCTCTTCTTCTTTCTTCTTCTTCTCTTCTTCTTTCTCTTTTCTTCTTTCTTCTTCTTCTTCTTCTTCTTCTTCTTCTTCTTCTTCTTCTTCTCTTCTTCTTCTTCTTTCTCTTCTTCTTCTTCTTCTTCTTCTTCATCTACTTCTTCTCTCTTCTTCTTCTTCTTTTTTCTTCTTCTTCTTCTTCTCTTCTTCTTCTTCTTCTTCTTCCTTCTTCTTCTTCTCTCTTCTTCTTCTTCTTTCTTTCTTCTTCTTCTTCTTCTTCTTCTTCTCCTCCTCCTCCTCCGCCTTTAAAACTTGTGCGGTTGGCGTGCTGTATTCTTCTTCTTTTCTTTAAAGCTGCGTCTTCTTATTTGCCTTTTCCTCTTCTCTTCTACCTGATTTCAGTGGAAATCTTACTTATCGCCTTTCATAAGATGCGTGCAGTGGGCAACCTCCCCCCCCCCCTCCCCCCCCCCTTTCTTTTTCCTCTTCCCCCCCCCCCCCCACGGTTCTTTAATGGAGAGTTAGAACCCATATGGTTGATTCAACCAAAATGTTGAACTGAAGGGACAAACAAGCAAGAGCTTTGCGACTACGGGGATATGGTTTCGAGACAGGTGCTGTGATAACATTTGACAGCCAGAGTCACTGTCACTGTCACTACTGTCTGTATTTAGCACTTTTTAGAGCAGTACAGACAAGTGGGCTTTGAGCCTCTTGATTTGTAACCACTCAGCCAGGCACAAAAAATGCCAGTCAGCGTCTACTCGCTACATAACCGCGGCTCCCATAACATAACATAACATAACATAACATAACCAGGACATAACATAACATAGCTAGGACATAAACTGACGTATATGTGAGCACCATATCAAACTGACAGAACAAAGAGTAAACACCGGACGTGACACCAGCGGAGAGTGACTGAAATTGTCATCCTTGTTTTGATAGTTTGTATGCAGGGTCAATTCTAGCATGGCATGGACCTTGAAATACATCTCCCCCGTGTGGGTTCCGGGGCCCCATTGTAGGAAAAACAAGAATAGACCCACTGCCTCCCCAAAAGCATGTCGTAAGAGTCGACTAATTGGGGAACTTCCTTTGAAGTCGGAGTGCATCTGCCGGAGAGGCAAGGAACCAACCGTCTGTATTCAAGAGAATGAGATCTGTCCTTCTTTTGCACACGCAACACTCAGGTTCTGGAGCAGGACTGCAGTTCAGTAGTGGACGAGCAACCAGAACTTTCCGCCAGAGTATACAGCTGGTGAACACGAAGAAGAAGAAGAAGAAGAAATACATCTCTTATTTGTTTGTTTCTAGACTTTTTTAGAATCAATGTATTTCTATTCCTGTTTGATCTTTTAAATATCTCTTTTAATGCGATATCTTTTGTATGTCGGTCTGTCTATGACATATCTGCGCGTCCTTATGTCTGTCTGTCTGTCTGTCTGTCTGTCTGTCTGTCTGTCTGTCTGTCTGTCTGTCTGTCTGTCTGTCTGTCTGTCTGTCTGTCTGTCTGTCTGTCTGTCTGTCTGTCCGTCCATCCATCCGGCTATATGTCTGTCTGTCTATCTATTCACCCATCCATAGATTTATTCGTCCGTCCGTCCCTCCGTCTATCTATCTATCTATCTATCTATCTATCTATCTATCTATCTATCTATCTATCTATCTATCTATCTATCTATCTATCTATCTATCTATCTATCTATCTATCTATCTATCTATCTATCTATCTATCTATCTATCTATCTATCTATCTATCTATCTATCTATCTATCTATCTATCTATCTATCTATCTATCTATCTATCTATCTATCTATCTATCTATC
>CAJHNH020006623.1:162500-182500 GCA_905116865.2 Candidula unifasciata | reverse complement strand
CACACACAAATTACATTTCCAACATTTTTTTAACCTGAAAATACCAGTCGCTGGATGTTTAGGTTAAAAAAAACCTTATCTTTTTAAGTTAATATAACCTGGATTCTGGCGATTTTATCTTTTCCGTAGCGTCCGCAAGCTACATGGGAATTCTTGCCTTTATATGTGGTTTTGTTGATTTATGTAATGCGCTGATGAAAGCTTTATAACCGCAACGTTTACTTTCCGTTTGTGATTGCTATGCTGTGAAGCTAGCTGGTTTGCTTTTCATTTTGTTTGATATCTTTTCGTGATACGACATGCATGTAAACAATACGGTAAGTCAGCATGCTAAGTATACACACGTACAACAGAATTTCCGCCAAGACTACAGAAACAGCAGACAGGACCCAGACGTAGTCAGGAGAACGTCACACACACACAGTTATGGACACTGAACCACAACCACCGAGGGCTGCGTGGTCTCGAGGCATGGTGTCCGCTTCGACTGCTAGAGGTATCGGGTTCAATCCCTGGTAAGGGCTGGGGTTTTTTCACATGTGGACTTGAACTTCTAGTAATTCTCCCTGGTCTTTGGGTAGTGAGATCGGACGCCCGTGTGCATTGTTGCGCCCGTAAAACTCACCCTAGCAGTTGAAAATCGAAACGAGTAGCCTAACGGTGCTGCCAGGGCAAAATTTAGAGTTAAAAATCTACCCAAAGTATTTCAGGATCCTAGCCGATGCAACGGAGTTCGTGCACTGTGCCGAGAATTTTCAGACTCAGGCTTGAGTTAGAAGTATAACGGAGCACTTATGGGTTACTACCCGTGTGCCATGATGTTGATCCGTTGAAAAAAACAAAAACTAATTTTAAAAAATTGTTAAAAGTTAAAGTTAGTTGCGTATCCCTTACAGGACGTTGCGGAACCAACCCCAGCAGTTTTTGCCTGTTGTGGTTTTTCTAGGCAAATATTATGTTCAGTGGTTTGCCACTGCACCAAAAGGTCAGCCCCTCGGTACCACAGTCGAAACCAACGCAAGACAAATCGTCCGCAACTGAGATCAAACCCGGCACCCCAGCATTACGAAGCGCGTTCGCAACCCGTAAGCCCCAAGCTTTTTTTCTCAAAAATATAATGGCTTACATAATTTACTATACACAACCTAACTCTCTTCTAACGTCAATTACAAAACACGATTTATAACAGTCAGTTTACTAAACAAACGACCTATCGCCCTTGGAAGGTCACGTTACCGCAGACGATATTGTTTAGTAAATTCACAACACATGAAATATCTGGCTTCTGGGCTCTGCGTGAACAAACGCCACTAACAAAAATTGCAGTTACTTTTTCTCTATTCACCATGCTTCTGGTTCTTCTTCTTCTTTCTTTTCTTCTTCATCTTCTTCTTCTTCTTCGTCTTCTTCTTCTTCTTCTTCTTCTTCTTCTTCTTCTTCTTCATCTTCTTCTTCTTCTTCTTCTTCTTCTTCTTCTTTTACTTCTTCCACTCCTCTTTCTGCTTCTCGTCCGTCTTCTTCTTCTTTTAATTATTTTTTTTATTATTTTATTATTATTATGGGAATCGCCGTGGCGGAGCGGCTAGACGCTTGCCTGCGGATCGGAAGGTCGTGGGTTCGCTCCCTGGTGGAGCCGGACTTTTTTCAAAAATGACCTTGGCTCCCAGGTCGACCCAGCCTTGAGTGTATTCCTGAGAAGTAAAGGCGGCCGGCTTGATGCTGACCACATCACTCATCTTGTGCCGTTGGTCTATATAATATTGGTCTAGCCCTATATTCCCAATGTGCCTGAAAGGCGTAGAAAAGGAACCTTTACTTTACTTTGTTTCTATTATTATTTTTTTTTCTTCTTCTTCTCTTTTTCTTCATACGCGTTCGTCTTTAACAGGAACGACAACAAGCTGCTACTAGAAGAAAAAGAACATAGTTCACAATTATTTGTTCCTGTTAAGTACAGCTAGGCTGCGATATTTGCGGCTTTTGACTAAACTTTAATTCACTCAACCTCTAAATAGTCGCCTTTTACGACATGTTTGTTAAGGGACAATGGCTATATCCAACCCCACACGTCCAAAATAAGGTCCTGGAGCCCATATGGAAAACACCTCATTTAATTTCATCGAACAGCTACCGGCTTGCTATGCCAGTCGCTGGCCTATCAGAAATGCCAGCTCCAAATTAGACATCCGAAGAAATAATAGGAAAACCAAACTCTCGGCCAAAAAAAAAAATATCTACATGCCTAAAATCTGAAACGAAACACTAGCGAGTACTAAATACGTTACTTACACGGCTGTTGGGCTGCCAAGTTCAATTCTGCATACAGCGATTCAATTAAATTCCACAAAATGCCAAGCACAATACACGAAAGTTGATAAATGGTGATACATCAATACATGCCAGTGCTTCAACCGATGTCCTCACAACCAAGAGAAATTGCGATACGAAAGAACGAAAAATGGAAGTTGTCTTCAAGGGAATTTGGCGCAGCATAAGCCTGGCGCGAACTGTTGCTGTACCGACGCAATGGCTCTCACTTGTCTTTGTCAGGCCCGCACACACAGCAAGTCAGGGTCCATCTTGCGCAAGGTCGTCTGTTTTCTTTTCTGTATTTGCTTATTTGTTCTTGGCGAAATGTTGCAAGTGTATGGAAGATGCAATTTACCCGTTTGTAATTACCCAAAACGACGAAGTGAGAGAGGTGGCTCTGTAGTAGAGTGGCGTGTGTAAGATTCTGAAGTTAGCGGTTCAAATCTTTAGGTCCTAATTAATTAATTATTTTTTTTTTTTTTTGGGGGGGGGGGGGGGGGGGGGGGGGGGAAATGGGGGGGGGGGGGGGGGGGGGAGGGGGGGGGGGATAACTTCCGGTTGTCCTTAGTGGGCTTAGACGTTGCGGGAGCGTTTCGAATTTCTGGGAGTATCGGGTTCAATTCCAGCTGCAAGTGATTGGGTAGAAGACCGCCTTGCGTTTGTTTCGACAGTGGTGTCGATAGCCGACCGTCCATTTAATGGCAAACTACTGAACGTAAAATTGTCTACTGAAATCACAAACAGCCATAGAGTGCCGTAGCTGGTTCTGTAACGTCCTGTAAAGGATACACAACTCTTTAGTTCTAGTAACTTCTGGTTGGACATTTAATTGGGTGCCATTTATTTTTAAGAGAGACATCTGGTAGTATTATTATCATTATGATTATTAGGGCTGTACCGAATAGGGATTTTTACTATTCGGCCGAATACGAATAGCTGGACCAACTATTCCGTCGAATACGAATAGTGTATCATCATCATCAGGTGCCTTGCCGACGGACGTGGGCGAATATCCCTCGCCACAATCTGCGATCTCCTGCAGCACGTATTAGTTCATGTGCCGACACACCTCCATGCCATGCAACAAGACTGTCAAGAATCTTCTCTCGTTGACTTACTCTATCCCTCCTTTCACTATCTTTCCAGTGGTCATCACATGTTCCATTTTCCCTCATCTTATAACATGGCCGAAAAATGATGACTGTCTCCTTCTGATGTCTGTGAGTATTTGTCTTCGGGCTCCCACCTCTATCAAAACCTCTTGGTTGCTGTTTTTTTTTTTTTTTTTCTGGCCAACGTATTTTAAGCATTGTTCTGTAAAACCACATTTCTGAGGCCTCGAGAAATTGTTTGGCCTGCCTACCGATTGTCCAGGACTCACAACCATATGTTAAAACTGGATGTATGTAGCAAGTAAGAATTCTTTTTCTAACCTTCAATGACAAAGATACATTACATAAGATGTTCTTCATTTTATAAAATGCAGTTTTTGCATGTCCTATTCTGTTTCTTATTTCAGTAATGCATCTTCCATCTGATGTTATCCATGTGCCCAAATATTTAAATTCCCGTACTTGTCCCCAAATAAAACCATTGACTTTTATTACACTTATTAGGATTAATTATTTTCTTTGATACCACCATTACTTCTGTCTTCCCACTATTCAAACTGATGCAAATTCTTCCACTTTCGTGTATAAAATACATCTAAAAAAACATCCATAATGTCAAATGTTTTGCATCCTTCAGTCAGTCAATCTGTGGTAACTAAACAGACGTTCACTTGGTACGCTCGTAGGTGGTGCACAAAGATAACGCTTGACAGAATGAACCAAGGTGGGAAATGTTGATGTATTTATTTTTCACCAGTCCAGAAACAGGTGTAAGGTAACGACTATTCGTGTTCGGCCCGACCTCAACTATTCGGCCGAATACCGAATAGTTATTAGGTCCACTATTCGGCCCCGAAGCGAATACGAAGCGAATATTCGGTACAGCCCTAATGACTATACCATTCTTCTGATATCTCTTAGGACAATAGATTCCTCACAGTTCTTTGATTACTGTCTATCTCCGAACTGGCTTTAGACCAGAGGTTCTCAATCTTTCTAAAGCCTCGACCCTATAGTGTCATTTGCAATCCCCCATGTGGGATGCAAGTTTTCGTTTTTTGAAGCCCTACTCTGGCTCTAGCCAGGGGCCGCAATATAGCCCGGCCAAAAATATGGTCTAACGCGGTTTCCGGGACATCTCCACGGGAAATCCTCATCCGCATAGTGGCACTTTGTGTCCTCGGGTGTTTATCTCTTGTGTGATGTCCTAGGTTAGTTGCGTATCCTTTACAGGACGTTGCAGAAACAATTTGGTTTTTCTAGGCAAATTTACGTCCAGTAGTTTGCCATTGCCTTCTGGACGATCGGCTTTCTTGATACCACTGTCGAAACCAGCGCAAGGCGCATGGCCCGCAGCTGGGATCGAAACCAGCATCCCGGCATTACGAAGCGTTCGCATCGACCACAGAGCCGACTGTGTGATGTCCCAGTAGGGTAAAATCTATTACTACTATTACAACCCTTAAGTTTAGTTCTTCGTGTTGTGGCGGCCCCCAGCCAAAAAATAATTTTCGTTGCTACTTGATAACTTCAGTGAATGTGTGTTTTCCTGTGGTCTTAGGCGACCCCTGTGAAAAGGTCGTTCGATCCACAACAGCTGGAGGCAAAACCTATTCCAGAATTTAGATATGCAGATTTAATTAGACCAGTGTTTCAAACGATGGGCCAGTGTCCTAAAAAGAAGGGCGCTAAATTTTATCCCATCTCTGTGTGGGGTTAGTAGGGCGGTTCGAAATGTTTGAGTATCGAGTCATCTCATGTGTGGGTGGGGTTTGCCGGTCAGGGGGGGGGGCGGTCAGAGGGGGGTATCAAGCTTCGCCGGGGGGCGTGGGGCTGTCAGAAGTTCGCCGGTCAATGTGAACCTTTGAGAAGGGGCGGTAGCTCTGTGGAGTCGATTTTGAAGGGGCGGTAGCTTCGCCGGTCAGATTTGAAGGGGCGGTAGCTTCGCCGGTCAGATTTGAAGGGGCGGTAGCTTCGCCGGTCAGATTTGAAGGCGTGGTAGCTTCGCCAGTCAGATTTGAAGGGGCGGTAGCTTCGCCGGTCAGATTTGAAGGGGCGGTAGCTTCGCCGGTCAGATTTGAAGGGACAGTAGCCTCGCCGGTCAGATTTAAAGGGGCGGTAGCTTCGCCGGTCAGATTTGAAGGCGTGGTAGCTTCGCCGGTCAGATTTGAGGTTTGGTGGCACGGCCCGGGCTGTGGCAAGAGCCTTGGATACAGTTAGAAGTAATGACTGAATATATGGCAACGGTAGAGCAAAAGATGAAGTAGAGGACGGAAGAATAACATATTATTTCACTATCCAGTGCGAAACCGGGCAACGTAATCTAGCACACACGTAAAGGAGTTCACAATCTCTGCTTATCTCTGTGTGTGCGCTTTTATATACTTTTTTTTTTTACGTATCTTAAATGCCATAAGACATTTGTTCCTCTTTTCCTTTTTTTTAAAAATTGTAGTGTATAAAAGATGCGTTTTTTTTTTTTTATTACCCAGTAAGGCGGATTGTGAGAGGTGGATGTGTAGTGGCGTATGTTAGGTCTTGACGTCAGCGGTTCAAATCCTCAAAGCTGAATATTTTTGGGGCTGCTGTATAACTTCCGGTTCTGTGTCTTAGACGTTGGGAAAGCCTTTCCTAATTCTAATTATAAATATGTGTCGTCCATTGTTTGTTGCTGTTGTTATTTTTGTTTTTGTTGTTGTTGTTGTTGCTTTTTTTTTTCAGAGTCTATTGAAATATTTCTCCAAATATGTTTCGAAATATTTTTATTCCTATTCTATTATTCACTTAAAATGTTTATTTTTCAAACGTGTCTAATTATTTTTCTCCCATAGTCGATACTGTGTGACGTTGGTAGTCATATCTATCCACAATCTTTCTGTCTGGTGTCCTATCTATCAGTTCATACACAGATGATCTTCCATGCAACGATGTCAAACTGTTTGGTATCTTCTCTCACTGTCTCTCTCTCTCTCTCTCTCTCTCTCTCTCTCTCTCTCTCTCTCTCTCTCTCTCTCTCTCTCTCTCTCTCTGCTTCTTTTTTAGTAGTAGTATATTTTACCCCACAGGACATCACACAAGCAATAAACACCCGATGACACAAAGTGCCACTATGTGGATGAGGATCACCCATAGAGAGTTCCGGGAAACCGCGTTCAGCCATTAGACCATATTAATGGCCGGGATATATTGCGGCCACTGGCAAGAGTCAGGGAAGGCCTTCAAAATAACCAAAAATTGCATCTCACAAGGGGGTGATAATAATTTCTTTGCTTCTTTTCTCCAACTTTAGCACATCACGATGCACTCCAGTTTTCTCCTTCTGATGACACAACCAAAGAATGTAAATTGTCTCTTTCTGATGCGGGCAATCAGTTCTTTCGTGAGCCAGTTTCTTTCAACACATCTTCATTTCTCTTTTTATTTGTCCAGTGTATTCTCATTATTCGTCTATACAACCACACAGACGGTTCAGTGTTAAGAGGCAAAAGATATGCTTGGGGCTTTTTAGCAAAAGTTTGGTCGACGTTTGGTGCAGGAGAGTCTAGCATATGATACCACAACATCCAGCTTAAGAATGGAGGTGGAGGCGGTCACTGCAGCTTTCCGCTCGCTAGAGAACACGACCCTAACACACATCGTGATTGTAACTGATTCAGAAAGCATGCTGAGGAAGATCGGAACAGGTATGCTTCGTGCAGAGGGGCATGCTTCGCTGCGGAGGACAGAGGTGAGGAATATTGTCTGGATTGTTTCACCGGGGCACGCCGGTGTGTTGGGAAATGAACAGGCGGACAGACTGGCTGGCTCTGCACAACTTGGTGGAATACTGATTCATGATAAGGCAAACGTGGTTAGTGCCTTATGGGAGAGCGTGTACGGTTCGGAGGAGCAGATGGATGACCACAGTCTGGTGAGATTGATACAGTGGGGAGTGACGAGAGGTTCTGGCAGATGCTCGGGGCTCAGAGGAAAGGCAAGACAGACGTTTAATCAGAATGCTACTGGCACCATTAGTATCGGATCTCTTCGCTGGCTGCTGAAGATGGAGACGGAGCGCTTATGGGAATGCCCCGAGTGCTGTGGTGTCGCTTCTTGAATCAAATCAAATCAAATCAGTCCTCTCTCCCATATCTCCTTCTTTTTTCTCATTCTTCCATCTTCAGCTTTATCATCACTATGCTTCGTCCTTTTTAAATATCTCCACTCCCTCCCCTTTTCTGACATTTCCAACTTATCTATGCCTGCCTCTGTTGCGCCTTCCAGGCGGTGTCTGGAATTAGCAGTGCTTCATAAAATATATCCTAGTTGTAAAACATTGCTGAATCTTTTGTAACGAAGAGCTTGCTTCCCACGAGACGATCGATGCAAATCAAAGGTTGCCGGTGTCTAGGCAAAGTTGTCACCATGCACAATAACACGATATTCAGTATGGAAGTTCTGTGTGTGGGAATGTGTGATAGCGGGTATCTATCTATCTATCTATCTATCTATCTATCTATCTATCTATCTATCTATCTATCTATCTATCTATCTATCTATCTATCTATCTATCTATCTATCTATCTATCTATCTATCTATCTATCTATCTATCTATCTATCTATCCATCTATCCATCTATCCATCTATCCATCTATCCATCTATCCATCTATCCATCTATCCATCTATCTATCTATCTATCTATCTATCTATCTATCTATCTATCTATCTATCTATCTATCTATCTATCTATCTATCTATCTATCTATCTATCTATCTATCTATCTATCTATCTATCTATCTATCTATCTATCTATCTATCTATCTATCTATCTATCTATCTATCTATCTATCTATCTATCTATCTATCTATCTATCTATCTATCTATCTATCTATCTATCTATCTATCTATCCATCTATCTATAATGTATGCGTCTGTGTCCTTGTGTATGTGCGAATGTGTATGTGTTCGCGCGTATGTCCACGTGTATGTTTCAGTGTGAATTGGTTTCTTTTTCTGCATATTTGATGTGACTGTGTGTATATCTTCGTTTGTGTCTGTGTGTGTCCCCGTATGTGTTTTTCTTCATGTTTGCCTGTGTATGTTTATGTGTTTTGTCTGCGGGTGTGTCTATGAGGCTGTATGTATGTATCTTTGTGTGTGGGTGTCTGTATGTCTGTCTGCGTGACTGTATGTGTCAGCATGTGTCTGTCTGTCTGTGCATGTCTATGTGTGTTTCTCTGTATGTGTTGTGTGTGCCCCTTTGTTGTCTGTATGTGTCTGCATGTCAGAGTATATGTCTGTGCGTGCTGAATATATGTGTCTGCGTGTGTATGTCTATGTGTTTGTACGTATAAGCATTTCTGCGTGTTTGTCTCTGTGGGTGTCAGTATGTGTTTGTCTGCCTGTTTGTCTGTATTTGTGTGTGTGTGTGTGTGTGTGTGTGTGACTGCGTGTGTGTCTATGTGGCTGTATGTATGTGTCTGCATGTTTGTCTGCGTATGTGTGGTGTGTATGTCAGTGTGTGAGCACGAATGTAAATATGTGTGCTGTTTGTTTTCCTGTGTTTGTTTATATGTAAGTGTCTGTGTGTGTGTCTGTATTTTTGTCTGAGTGTCCGTGTGTGCATGTGTGTGTCTCCCTGCATGACTGGATTTATGACTGTATGTGTGTATGCCTGTATTACGTATGTATGTATTAATGTATGTATGTATGCCTGTTTGTGTGTACGTATGCATGTGTGTGTGTGTATGCATGTTTGTTTATATGTATCTGTGTATGTATGTATGTAATGTATGCATGCATGTTTGTGTGTGTAAGTGAGTGGGTGAGCGCGTGTATGCGGGTGTATGTATGCACGCGCGGGGTTTTGCATGCACTTTACAACTCATGCTTTTGTGTTCTTTTATAATATTCATAATATGCATAACATCATATGATCATAACATGCTTTATTAGTAAAATACAACTGTTGTGCGAAAGATGGTTGACTGGAAGGGCCGAATGTAAGACGGGTCTGCGTGCCCAATTTGTGACCCTTTGAAAATAAAGTTCGTTCGTTCTATCTATCTATCTATCTATCTATCTATCTATCTATCTATCTATCTATCTATCTATCTATCTATCTATCTATCTATCTATCTATCTATCTATCTATCTATCTATCTATCTATCTATCTATCTATCTATCTATCTATCTATCTATCTATCTGCCTGCCTGCCTGCCTGCCTGTCTGTCTCTCTGTCAGTCTGTCTGTCTGTCTGTCTATACATCCATCAATCTATCCACACATACACCTATATGTCAAATCACAATTTTTTAATTAGCAGAAACGTAGGCCAGAATTGCTGCGACATATTACCTAATTCTATAATCAAATTAGCGAGCTTCTGGTCCAACATTCAAAACTAATTTGTAAAGATCTACACACTAGACAGAAATTGTTGAATCAATCGTGTTCGTAAAAGGTCGTTGTCACTTGGGACCTAAAGCTTTTCTGACGTCCACTAATCTTCTCTGTAATTCTGTCTCCCTCTCCCTTTCTTTTCTTTATACTCTCTCTTTCTCTCACTCTCATTATCTCTCTCTGTTTCTCTCTCTCTCTCTCTCTCTCTCTCTCTCTCTCTCTCTCTCTCTCTCTCTCTCTCTCTCTCTCTCTCGCTTTCTCTCTCTCTGTCTTCAAAAATAACCACACATTAAATTGCGTCAAACATTGGAGTGGTGTTCTAAAATAACCACACACAAAATTATGCCATGCATTTGGGCGGTTCTTATAAAATAAGCACACACACAAATTGTGTCATACATTGGGCTGGTGTTATAAAATAACCACACACAAAATTCTGTCATACAATGGGGCGTTGTTATAAAATAACCACACACAAAATTTTGTCATACAATGGGGCGTTGTTATAAAATAACCACACACAAAATTTTGTCACACATTGGGCTGGTATTCTAAAATAACAACACACAAAATTGCGTGACATATTGGTGCGGTTTTCTATAATAAACACACACAAAATTGCCTAAAACATTGGGAAGGTGTTATATTATTAAACAACTAGTTCACTATGTGGGTTCCCGAGCCCCATTGTAGGGAAAACAAGAAGAGACCCACTGTCTCCCCATAAAGCATGTCGTAGGAGTCAAATAATTGGGGACTTCATTCGATGTCAGAGTGCTTCTGTCTGAGCGGCAAGGAACTAACGATTGCACACATATGAGCCAGTAAAACAGATGTACACGCAAAACTCAGACTCTGGCTCTAAACCAGAGTCTTATTGGACGAACCACCAGGAGTTTCCACCAGAGGTTACAGCCGGTAAACAAAGATGAAGAAGAAGAAGATGATGATGATGATGATGATTATGAAGAAGAAGAAGAAGAAGAAGAAGAAGAAGAAGAAGAAGAAGAAGAAGAAGAAGAAGAAGAAGAAGAAGAAGAAGAAGAAGAAGAAGAAGAAGAAGAGGAAGAGGAAGAGGAAGAGGAAGAGGAAGAGGAAGAGGAAGAGGAAGAAGAAGAAGAAGAAGAAGAAGAAGAAGAAGAAGAAGAAGAAGAAGAAGAAGAAGAAGAAGAAGAAGAAGAAGAAGAAGAAGAAGAAGAAGAAGAAGAAAGAGAAGAAGAAGAAGAAAAAGAAGAAGAAGAAGAAGAAGACTGACTGACCGACTTTCTACCCCACCAGAACATCACACAAGCGATAAACACCCGATGACACAAAGTGCCACCATGTGGATGAGGATCACCCGTGGACAGGGCCAAGAAACCATGTTCAGCCATTAGACCATATTTATGGCCGGTCTATATTGCTTCAAAATGGGGCTTCAAAATAACGAAAAATTGCTTCTCACAAGGAAACGGCTAACACAGATATTAAGAAGAAGAAGAAGAAGAAGAAGAAGAAGAAGAAGAAGAAGAAGAAGAAGAAGAAGAAGAAGAAGAAGAAGAAGAAGAAGAAGAAAACTAGAACTCACACTGATAAATCAATGAACACATAGATGGAATATACGAGAAAGACATAAAACAAATCCATATAGAATAAAACGATCGGACAATTCTACGAGCAGCCTATGAGCTTCTACTATACATATAGATAAAGAATAATATTCATAACTCGCTTCGTCACAGGTTGATTTCGATGTTTTATTCTGCTGCCTCAAATTGTCTTCCTTTGTTTCATTTTACGTCTGCAATTAATCAAATCTCTGTCTTTGATCACCCGATTGTTATCTGTTATTCTCTGAGCTGCTTTGTTGGCTTTTTATTTGGATCATCAGCCTCTGTAACTGTCCAAACTGGAGTGTGTTTCTTTTTCTTCTTCTTTCTTCTTCTTCTTCTTATTCTTCATTTTTCTTTTTCTTCTTCTTCTATTTCTTCTTCTTCTTCTTCTTCTTCTTCTTCTTCTTCTTCTTCTTGAGTCTGAAGAATCTCAGCACAGTGCACGAACTACGTAGCACCGGCGAGGATCCTGAAATACTTTAGGTAGATTTTTAACTGCAAATTTTGCCCGGCAGTGCCGTTGGGCTACTCTTTTTTCGATTTCCAACTGCCAAATTATTGTGCAACAATACAAACGGGCGTCCAATCTCACTGCCTAGAGACCAACTGAAAATACTAGAAGTTCACGTGAAAAAAAAAATCCCAGATTTAACCGGGGCTTGAACCCGGGACCTTCAGCACTCGAGGCGGACGCCATGCTTTAAGACCACGCGGCCTCCCGTCTTTAATTAGTGGGTTGCAGGAACAGTTCTCTTCTACACCTTAAGACATTAGCGGCGAGAGACGGAGCATCTATGGATATGCCTGGTGTGCTTAAAATATCGATTCTTATATCAGGAAATCAATAAAATTCACTGCACCATCCGCGATTTCCCGAAGCAACGAAACAAAAGTTCCCCGGGTCATAGGTCACCTGTAATAACAAGTGCTATATCTACTAAACTTGAGATGTTATCAATATGTGATATTTTATATGTCAAGACATTCTTCTTTGCCAAAATAACAATAATTTTCACAATGTCAAAGATTTACCATCACTTGAGAATTGATCGCTGGGCGTCTGGGAATGCAACAGATTCAACTTTGACCTTTCCGTTTGCATGTGGTATTTATTGCCTAGAGGTAGTGTAATTCTTATATTCTTACCTGTACAGGGTGCTGCGTGGTCTCTAGGCATGGTGTAGGCCTCGAGTGCTAGAGGTTCCGGGTTCAGTCCCCGGTAAGGTCTGAGATTTTTTCACGTGGACTTCGACTTCTAGTAATTCCTCCTGGTCTCTGGGTAGTGAGATCGGACGCCTGTCTGCATTGTTGCGCACGTAAAATATCCATTGGCAGTTGGAAATAAAAAAGAGTAGCCTAAGAGCGCTGCCTGGGCAAAATTTGAAGTTACAAATCTACCCAAAGTATATCAGGATTCTCGCCGGAGCTACAGAGCCTGTGAACTGTGCTGAGTTTCTTCGGACTCAGACTTGAGTTGGAAGAAGAACGGAGTACTTGTGAGTTACTACCCGTGTGCCATGATGTTGATCCGTTGTTTAAACCTCAAACATTCTTACCTGCACAAGACTTAGGACTCATCGAACCAGTGCAGACGTTACTGGCCCCTTTTCTGGAGATTGAACTGGGTATCAGTGCTAAAGTAGCTCTCTACTATTGGAGACAGTGCTAGAATAGTTCTCTACTATTGGAGACAGTGCTAGAATAGTTCTCTACTGTTGGAGACAGTGCTAGAATAGTTCTCTACTGTTGGAGACAGTGCTACAACAGTTCTCTATTATATGGGACAGTGCTAGAATAGTTCTCTATTATAGGGGACAGTGCTAGAATAGTTCTCTAGTGTTGGAGACAGTGCTACAACAGTTCTCTATTATAGGGGACAGTGCTAGAATAGTTCTCTACTGTTGGAGACAGTGCTAGAATAGTTCTCTATTATAGGGGACAGTGCTAGAATAGTTCTCTAGTGTTGGAGACAGTGCTACAACAGTTCTCTATTATAGGGGACAGTGCTCGAATAGTTCTCTACTGTTGGAGACAGTGCTAGAATAGTTCTCTACTGTTGGAGACAGTGCTACAACAGTTCTCTATTATAGGGGACAGTGCTAGAATAGACGATGGTATTCTGTGAATATTTCTATAGCATTTCAGCTCAAAGGCCCTTTTTTCTTCTTCTTCTTCTTTTTGGACTGGGAGATAGTCCACGACTCACAACCGTATGTTGCTACAGGGAAGATGCAATTTTAATTTGGATTTCCTGGCTGGTGCTCAACCATAGACTTCTAATGCTGTTTAATCTTTGCATTTCAATGGCCATCTTCTTTTTGATTGTTTGAAAACAGTCTTCGTTTAAAACACAAAACTAACAAACAGGTTTAAAAAAAAATCAGCACATTCTGAAGTCATTTGGTCAGTAGTTCTTCAGGCAGTTGTGAAAGTCACAGAGTAGACTGGTTCGGTCATGTGTCGAAAGAGAATTTGGTTGCAAACATTATAATTCAAGTAATATTGGGGGGGGGGGGGGGGTAGTCGAAGAAGGGGGATGGACTCAGAAGAACCTGGAATGACATCAAGAAATGGACAGGGCTAAATTATTATGCACTTGTTCAACAAACGGAAGACTAAGAAGATTGGATTGGATTTTTTACCCCACCAGGACATCACACAAGCGATAAACACCCGATGACACAAAGTGTCACCATGTGGATGAGGATCACCGTGGAGAGGTCCCAGAAACCGCGTTCAGACATTTGGCCATATATGACCTGCCTATATTGCGGCCCCTGGCAAAAGCCAGAGTAGGGCTTCAAATGACAAAAAATTTCGTCCTAAGAAGGACGAAGTTAGAGTTATATGCAGACTAAGAAGATGGTTTTGTGTGCATTTTATGTGCTAGTGCTTCCATCGATACCCCTCCACGACACGGTTGCCAGGTTGGCATGTATTATCAGTTTCTCGCCAGTGTTTGGCAGATTTGTCTGCTCCACGACCGTACGGGGTCAACGGTTATGTTATGTTATGTTATTATTTGTTAAAACTTCAGGTAGAATTCCCAGTGAGGACAAACGGATCGATGGATCCAAAGAAGATGACCCGATAATGTAGGATGAACTACACAGCAAGGTCAAACAAAGTAAAGTGAAGGATCCTGATTAAGTCAGTGCTGTATCGGGCATCTTTGAGACGCTTGTATCACACTGTACAGGCCACTCAGCACGCAGCAGCATCATGCAGACAGTCTTTACTTCTTTGGACATTTCTTGGTAGCTGGTTCGACCCTTCTTCTTCTACATCTTCTTGCTTTTATTATTATTATTATTATTATTATTATTATTATTATATTATTATTATTATTATTATTATTATTATTATTATTGTTATTATCATTATTATTATTACTATTATTCCACCTTCGCCTCTTCCTCTATGATCACCGGTTCCTATTGTTCTTTCTTTCTGCTTTCATTATCTCCTACTCTTTCATAACACGGATTCTGCCAGAGAAGAGAGAAGAATTCACGATCATAAGATGCCAGAATGGGATAAGACAAGAGAGAGAGAGAGGTATTTACCCTCCAAAAATGCCAGAATGGGATAAGACAAGAGAGAGAGAGAGAGAGAGAGAGAGAGAGAGAGAGAGAGAGAAATTAACCCTCACAAGATGCCAGAATGGGATAAGAGAAATGAGAAGAATTCATACTCACAAGATGCCAGAATGGGATAAGAGAAATGAGAGGAATTCAACTCGAGGTAGAGCATATTGTAGCAAGAGAAGAAAGAATTCACACCCGAGGGAAGGCGCGCTGCAACAGGAGAAGAAAGAATTCACACCCGAGGGAAGGCGCGCTGCAACAGGAGAAGAAAGAATTCACACCCGAGGGAAGGCGCGCTGCAACAGGAGAAGAAAGAATTCACACATGTGGGACAACGCACTGTAGCAAGAGAAGAAATAATTAACACCCGAGGGAAGGCACGCTGTAGCAAGAGAAGAAAGAATTCACAGAGAGAAAGGGGGAAGCAGAGAGAGAGGGAGGGGGAAGGTGAGAGAGAGGGAGGGAGGGGGAGAGTTAGGGAGAGAGGGAGGAGGAGAGAGAGAGGGAGAGGAGAGAGAGAGAGAGAGACAGAAGACTGATACTTCACATCCGGAAAGGGCAGGTTTATGAAGAAAAAAAAAAGAAATTTCTGGTCATGAAGTCAGCTCCTATTATCTGATGAATTAATCGCCCTAGGACGAATTCAGGGAAATCCAGAGACAGTGGATCGTGTGGGACAGCGGGACAAATCGATTTTTGTTTTCTCATAGAATGAAATGTCAGGTTTACATGTGTCGTTGTTGTTGTTATTGCTGCTGTTGCGTTTGTAGTTGTTGTTTTTTGTTGTTGTTGTTGTTATTAATATTGATAACTGTCTGGATGCTTTTGTTGGTTATTGTGTAGTTTTTAACATTGATATTAATAACATTGTACATAATGATATGAATGACAGTGAGGATATGAATGATATACATGAACCAGTAACAGTAGAGGCAGAACCTGAACCTTCATTAGATGAAATTTCATGGGCAATAAGGAGCCTGAAAAATGGTAAATCGCCTGGATGTGATGAGATACCAGCTGAATTGATTAAAGCGGGAGGAGAAGAAAGCATAAAAATCTATCATGCATTATGTGAAAAGATATGGAAATATGGTATTTGGCCAAAAGACTGGAAGAGAACTATCTTCATTCCAATACCAAAAAAGTGTGACCTGAAATAATGTACAAACTATCGAACTATTGCCCTGATCAGTCATGCAAGTAAAATTCTACTAAAAATTATAATGAGAAGACTGCATAAGAAAATGGAAGAAGAGATTAATGTAGCTCAGGCTGGATTTAGACAGGGAAGAGGAACAAGAGATCATATATTCAACATGCGTTTAATAATAGAGAAGTGTAGAGAATTTAATGTAAATCTGTTCTTATGTTTTGTGGATTATTCAAAAGCATTTGACTGTGTACAACATCAGAAGCGTTGGGAAATCATGAGGAATATGGGCTTTCCATCACATATAGTGCAGCTCATTAAAATGGTCTATCAAGACCAACAAGCAGCAGTCAGAATAGATGGAGAGACATCAGACTGGTTTTGGCATCAAGCAAGGAGTCCGTCAGGATGTGTGCTGTCACCGTATTTGTTCAACCTGTACGCCGAAAATATAATGAGAATGTAAGAGATGATATAAACAAGGAACAATATGATGCCCTAAACATCGGTGGTCATGAAATACCAGAAATTCGTTATGCTGATGATACAGTATTACTATCAACATCACAAAATGGTTTAGAAAACTTATTAACCTCACTCCAAAGAAATAGTGAAAATCATAACTTTTTTCTTAACATAGCAAAAACAAAGATAATGCATACAAACAAAACTGCCATGGAGAAGGAAATATATGTTAATGAGGAAAGATTGGAAGTGGTGGAAAATTTCGAATATCTTGGGTCACTGGTTACCAACAATGGTGACACAATGAAAGAAATTAAACGGCGACTATCAATTGCTCTTCAAAGACTAAAACAACTGAATAAATTATGGAATTGTACAGATAGAATTACAGAGGTCAGATTTTTAAGAGCATGCATCTTTCCCATTGCAACATACGCCTGTGAGACCTGGACACTTACTAAACAAGCGGAACAGCGCATAAATGCATTTGAATATAAATGTTACAGACAGGTTCTAAGAAATATCTTGGGTAAAGAAAAAGAACAAATGCATCCATACTTCAAGAGCTGAATATTGAAGAGGGTTGGCTAGTAAAGACAATAAAACAAAGAAAATTGAAATATTTTGGTCACTTGAAACGTCATGGAAGTCTAGAGAGAACAATAATGGAGGGGTATATGCCTGGGAAGAGAGGAAGAGGAAGGCCAAGGAGAAGATGGGTGCAGGATGTGGCAGATGATCTCCAGATGGGTGTATCAGACGCAGGACATCTTGCTCAGGATAGGAAGGTTTTCCGGAGGGTTGTTATGGCAGCGAGGTTCCGCGAGGGACATGCTACTGAATGAATGAATGTACATAATGATGCTGCAAATATTGTAGTTCTTAATCTTGATATTGATAACATTCTAAATAATATTGTTGATAGTGTTGTAGTTGTTGTTATTGTTGATACTGAGAACCCGGATAATGTTGTTGATAATTTTGTAGTTGTTAATGATGATATTGCTATAATCCCGGGATTATGTTGTTAATAATGTTGTAGTTGTTATTGCTGATTTTGACAACATTCTTGTTGATGTTGTTAATCATATTATAGTTGTTAATGTTGTTACTGGCAACATCCTGGGATGATGTTGTTGATAATGTTGTAGTTGGTAATGCAGATATTGACAACATTTTAATGATGTTGTTGATAATGTTGGAGTTGTTAATGTTGATATCAACAACATCATGGGATGATGTTATATAATGGTGTAGTTGTCAATGATGATATTGATAACATTCCGGAAAGCTGTTTCTGTTATAAACTTATTTGATGATGTTATGGTTGATGATGTTGTTATTGTTGTTAAAGTGATATTGAAAGCATTGTTGATATGTTGTTGTTAAAAATGTCGTCGTTGTTAATGTTTATATTTTAAAAAGTTTACATAAGGTTGTTGTTGATAATGGTGTTGTTAATAATAGCATTGATGGCTATACTGTGGTCTTCGTTGGCACAAGAAAGCAGCAACTATGGGGTGACCTGTGTGGCTATGACACCGAACTGCGATTTACATGATTACACTAGTCCTTAACAAGAATATCCTAGAAATGAAAATAGCTGATCTTGACTAACTTTTGTGTGCTGAAAACGAAAAATGACATTACAAAGTTGTGGTTGTCTCTAGTTTTCAAGATATACTTCTTCTTCTTCTTCTTCTTCAGCGTTCAGAGCCCTTGAGGTTCATTTCTGCAGATGTGGCCCGCTTTCTCTTTCCTGTTGAGGACACCAAGGGTTTGCGGACCTGTCTAGAAGTTTTATCTCTATCCTATATATATATATATATATTCATTTATATACACAATATATATTATTTTATATAAACTAGTATAAATTCTAGTTTACTTAATTAGGGCCACATTAAGTTAGTTGCGTATCCTTTACAGGACGTTGCAGAACCAACCCCTAACAGCCCCTGGCTGTTGTGTGGTTTCTCTAGGCAAATTTACGTCCAATAGTTTGCCATTGCTCCCTGGACGGTCGGCTTTCTCGACACCACGGTCGAAACCAACGCAAGGCGCATTGCCCGCAGCTGGGATCTAACCCGGAATCCTGGCATTACGAAGCGAAGCGTTCGCATCGACTTAGCCACAGAGCCGACAGGGCCACATTACATATATTAAACAACTGTTGTGGCCGGTTGCATTGTGTGTTTTTTTTTTCTAACCAGAAGTTGATGATGCAATCCTGCCTACGATTACATCACCTTTGTGTATAAATATTGTATCTCTAACCAAATGTGGCCATTATTTACATAAATCTTTGTCTTTAATAATTCTGTCATAGTTAGAAATGCTTTGGGTGTGTGTGAACAGCGCTGGTAACTTCTGTCATGTATGCGGTGAGGTGACATTTCTTTCACACACAAATAACTAAGGTGATTAAAAAAGGCATACAGTTTGTATTTTGGCTGCAGGTTTGAAGATCAAGAGCTGGGCACCACATATATGCCGTAATTCGTGTTTAGAAATTATAAAACTGTTGTTCACAGGCAAGCTGTGTCTTTTACTGTTTCAAAGATTTGGAGACAGCCCACTGATCATCTCAACAACTGTTACTTTTGCATGGTCCCTCCAACTGGGTAAGGTATATGAAGAAGAAGAAATGGACTCTGGAGCATCCTAACATCTCTTCTGTAATACGCCCGGTAACACATGGCGATGACTTACCAGTACCAAAGGTGCCGGAATTATTTTTAGCTGCTTCCACTGATGGAGAAGAGGACACTCGTGTCCTTGAACCATTAACCTCAAGCAACCCAGATTTTGAGCAAATTACGAGGGTAAGTCAATTAGAGAGTCATACATGGTTTTCTTCGAAAAAACAATACAGACGGTACAACTTTAAAACCGTTTATTTTTACACATACACGGTCCCCTCATTTTCAACATAGTTTGCTACTAAACATTTATGCACTTGTCCTATCCTATTATCAGTCCTTCCAAACCTTATGGATAGAGCTGTAAGTTTTTTTTTTCTTTGCCATATTTTTACTTCCCATTCAACCTCTGTGTCATTCATGAAATGTCTCACGCCAAGGTGGGTCTTATTTTGACAAAAAAATATGTGAGCACCCTATTGCAGCTTCTACAGAGTCAACTGTTACTCGCCTGTAACCTCTAAGCATATCCTTCACTCAATAGGGCGACCAGGTCGGACTTCATGAACAATCGTAGAGCGTCCTTGAGAAAAATTCGTTACCCAGCTATGCACCGCTTTACTTGAAAAACATTTGTCAGCATAAACAGGAAGTGTTTCCATTGCAAAAAAAAAAAAAAAAAGCGCACAACAGCACGTTGTTCTTTGAGAGTACACTCCGTAAGAACAGTCGCCGTATTGTTTCTGTGTTGC
>CAJHNH020006623.1:0-157500 GCA_905116865.2 Candidula unifasciata | reverse complement strand
GTGTGTTTGGGGGAAAGGGGGTTGGGGGTGCTTCTGCTTCTTCTTCTTCTTCTTCTTCTTCTTCTTTCGTCGTCGTCGTCGCCGTCTGCGTCTTCTACTTCTGCTCTAGTTCTTTTCTGTCTTTCAGATCCAGGGTTTCAAGTGGCACTGGGTGCGAGACTGTGCTACATAGATACTGGTGATTACTGCCTCGGATATTCCTTCTATCCATGTCTTTTGTAGTCCACCTCTAGCGATACGTCATCATCCATCGTCATTCTGTGTGGATGTTAATAAAGTGAAGAACTTTCCTACGCTATTTTCGCTTCGGGTTGACATATAAACTACAAACATTCATTAACTGGTGCCTGCGTAGAAAAGAGGGAATTAAATGGTATGATAGAATCACTAATGTAGAGCTTTGTGAGAGAAATAAACAAGTTCCAGTGGACCAAGAGGTGAAGAAAAGACGCTGGCGTTGGATAGGACGCACGTTGAGAAAACTTGAGAACAATATAACAAGAATGTCTTTACACTGGAACCCACCCAGAGGGGCCTAGAAATAAAGGCAGATCCTAAAAAAACAAAACGGAGAAGGGGGTTAGAGAATGAAGTTTAAAAGACAGGGAGAACATTGGGAGAACTGCATCCAATACTGAAGGATTCGGCGTGAGTTGGTTGAGGACCTATGCTTCATTTGGGGAATGAAGCGCTTGGGGTACACGATGATCAGATAGACCTCTATATCTTGAACTGAGAACGGGACATCGCAAGCAAGCCAGTTTAATCCCACTCCCGGCTTTTCTAGGTCCCCGGGGTGAAGGGCCTAATTACTAGCTCAAAAGTGGTATTAAAACTCAAAGCATGAGCTTCTTCTTTTTCTCTTCCACCTTGTACCTCATCGAAGTGTCGGGGGGAGATGTAATGTTCGTTGATGAGCTCTGTCAAGAGCACTATTAAGACTGAAGTTCATTTCTGTAAGGCTGTTCTTAATGCCATCACTCCATCTGTACCGAGGTCTTCCACTCGCTCTATACCCGTTGTAACGTTTTAGTGTGGCTCGCTGTGGCGGATAGTACCAGGGCATTCTTGTTAGGTGTCCAAACCACTTCATTTGTTGTTCTTTTGAAATAAAGGGAACAATAAACACTTTAACGATCTTTAACTAATTTGTAAATGTTTATAAAACGGGACGATTGGCGGGCTATTTGTTTTCGGAGTATACCGACCGAACGACCGGGACACACCTAAAAGCGGGAGTGTCAGGATGAAAACGGGAAGTAAGGGAACTTAATGATGGATAAAATCATAACTGTAAGAAATCCGCCAAACTATTTAAGGTTGGGTCGACAAGGATGGAGGCCTAGGTAGATCACTGAAAAAAAAAATTAAGCATGGATTCGAACACAGAACTTTCCGGGGTGGCAAGGAAGCCTTCTGTCACTGCGCCGTGCAGCTGCTACTAGATAAAATAATCCCAGGGTACTTTGAGTACATCAAATAATTATAGAGCCCAGTGGAAACTAATGGGCTTTTATCATCCCAGAATATTCCTCCGCGCCGTCATTCTATTTTAGGGCTTCTCTAGTAATTAAATGGCTGTTAGTGCTCCCTGGCCCTTTACTCTCAAACTAGGGACAATTATTGATTGTGGTCAGGGGCGGGACTAAATCTGGTGTGTCCCTCGGAGTTTCCTCAACTATTAGCTTCATCGCCTTGGCCTGTGGATCCTTGCTGAATCACCCGCTCTACAAGGTCGGCTTTATCAATGATGGGAATGGGGGAAAGTAGAGGGGCGTAGCCGTCAGTTCAAGGAAGCCTTTAATTTAGGAATCACGAGCGTTGAAGGAAATGTCGAACTGACACTGATCATTTCAGTCATAGAGTTATTAGTGGTAGTAGGACATCACACAAGCGACAAACACCCGGTGACACAAAGTGCCACCATGTGGATGAGGATCACGGTGGAGAGGTCCCAAAAACCGCGTTCAGCCATTAGACCAAATTTATGGCCGGGCTATATTGCGGCCCCTGGCAAGAGCCAGGGAAGGCCTTCAAATAATGAAACAATTGCATCTCACAAGGGAATAAAAAGTAAATTAAATCTAATAATTTTATATCTATCTACCTATCTTCTGTTATCCCACCAGGACATCACACAAGCGATAAACACCCGATGATACAAAGTGCCACCATGTGGATGAAGATCACCCGTGGAGAGGTCCCAGAAACCGCGTTCAGCCATTTGACCAGTTTTTTGGCCGGGCTATATTGCGACCCCTGGCATGAGCCAGTTTAGGGCTTCAAATTGCATCCCATAAAGTGGATGGTAGCACATTACTACCCAGTTCAACTGTATAGACAAATGGCACAGTCACATTGGGACAACACAAAAAACGGTTATGAAATAAATTTACAGTCTAATGTGATAGGTTGTAACAGCTGGTAAGCTAGCTAGTTGTTCAGTGAATTGTTAGTTTGGTTACAGACCCCAGCTGCACACACAACGAGATGAAGTGCATGAAAAGCAGAATGTAATCTAACCATACTTTCCCCATTTCATCGTCGTAGTTATTGAGGGTGTGTATTAAAAAGTGTGCGCGCACGCGCGAGCGTAAATACATTTGTTCGTTTTTCCTCTTTGTCCTTGTCTGCTCCCAACACAAAAAGATAATCTCAACTTCTAGAGTGATTATTCCCCTTGCAATCTTGAAATATCACTGATTATCTCCCCTGCATGTAGCAGATCCGCCGTTACGCGGGCAGAATTTAGAGCCGCCGCAGACCAAATTAGCTACGACAGCTTGCAAACTGGCATAGTTCTCTCGGCATCTGGTGGCAAGAACAAGGAAACTTGATCTATCGATCGCATTCCTGTTCGTTGCACGCTTTTCCCTACTCATTCAATCTCTGTTTGGATCTTCCATCTTAAGCATGTTTCATGTTAGTTTTAATATCGCTAACAATTTTGATGAAAGCTTAAGCCCACTAGAACATAATATTGGGTTCAGGTCTCAGTGGAATTCTTGTTTTTCCAGTGGCGGGTTGTGCATCTAACGACTGTTATCTTAGTTTGCACTTTCCTTTGCCAAAGAAAAAAATATTTTATTATGTATTATTATTGCTTACTATTTATTACAGATCCGCCACTCTGTTTACACGTGGAACATAGCGAAAAAGAACGCTTGCAGTTTGCTTACGCCATTCATGCAGATATTGTGACATGGGAAGGCTACCCGTTAATAGTACTACAATACTAGCTGCACGCGCATATTTTCAACAGCGAGGCTACGAAGAGACCCTAACCAGTGTAATCATTACCCGCTAACGCTTACACATGTGAACTGATCACGCCTGAAGTGGCGAAGTGGTCAAGTTGTTATCCTCCGGAAGGTTCTAGGCTCGTTTTACAGATGCGTCATTCCGTCCACGAGTGGAACTTTATAGAGATATCCAGAGGAATCGCCGCTATAGCTACGGGGTTCGCGCTTTGTGCGACGCTATCAGCAGAAGACTAGCAGTTTTGAGTAGAGAAACCGAACCATGCGGGATGTGTCTCTCGACCTCTTTTTCTATTAAAATATATTTGGGATAGTGGTTTGGCTATCTCGTTAGAAAGCAATAAGGTCAGATACCATCACAAGCACTACATCTCAGCAGGTCAGTTACAAGATGGGGAGGATATAGATCGACAACATTAAAGACACTCTACGCCAGCAGTTCTCAACCTTTCGGTCGCGATCCTTTTTTGGGGTCGAATGACCCTTTCACAGGGGTCACAACATGAGGGAGCTGTATTAAAGTGTCGTGGCATAGGTTTGGTTGAGAGCCACTGATCTACGCCTTCACGGCATGACAATAATCCGTGGCAGCCCAGCGTGCACTGGATGGCAAATTATTCCTCCCCGCGGCGCTTAACAGCAGAAGTGGTTTACGATAATGATGATGATTTATTCAAACTCGCAATGAAGGTTGGCTGCAGAAAACCTCAAACATTCCTTGTCTCTTGCCCTGAATGTACTCGACACACTTGTCGCCTGCCGGACCATCTCCTACTTGTGATCACTGTAGACCCGTTGCTCGCTTTCCTACGACTTTTCCCTCCGGCAAAGATCTAATGCCAAATCCTTACTGATGTATGGGGTGGAAACATGGAAAACAACAATGGCAATTATTATTACATTAAAATAATTCATTAACTGGTGCCTGCGCAGAATAGAGGTAATACAGTTGGTGGAGGAGATTATTCGAAGTGACAGGCGGGTAACGGCTGACTCTGTAGCAGCTGCTATAGAGTGCTCACAACTGATATACAACCACATCTGATCATTGTTCTGTGGAATCACACATCTGACTATTGTTCTATACAATCACATCTGATCATTGTTCAATACAACCACATCTGATCATTGTTCTATATAGCCACATCTGATCATTGTTCTATACAACCACATCTGATCATTGTTCTATACAACCACATCTGATCATTGTTATATACAACCACATCTGATCATTGTTATATACAACCACATCTGATCATTGTTCTATACAACCACATCTGATCATTGTTCTATACAACCACATCTGATCATTGTTCTGTGGAATCACACATCTGACTATTGTTCTATACAACCACATCTGATCATTGTTCTGTGGAATCACACATCTGACTATTGTTCTATACAATCACATCTGATCATTGTTCAATACAACCACATCTGATCATTGTTCTATATAGCCACATCTGATCATTGTTCTATACAACCACATCTGATCATTGTTCTATACAACCACATCTGATCATTGTTATATACAACCACATCTGATCATTGTTATATACAACCACATCTGATCATTGTTCTATACAACCACATCTGATCATTGTTCTATATAGCCACATCTGATCATTGTTCTATACAACCGCATCTGGTCATTGTTCTATACAACCACATCTGATCATTGTTCTATACAACCACATTTGATCATTGTTCTATACAACCACACATCTGAGCATTGTTATATACAACCACATCTGATCATTGTTCTATGCAACCACATCTGATCATTGTTCTATGCAACCACATCTGACCATTGTTCTATACAACCAGATCTGATTATTGTTCTATACAATCACATCTGATCATTGTTCTATACAACCAGATCTGACTATTGTTCTATATAGCCACATCTGATCATTGTTCTATACAACAAAATCTGATCATTGTTCTATATAGCCACATCTAATCATTGTTCTATACAACCACATCTTATCTTTGTTGTATATAATCACATCTGATCATTGTTCTATACAACCACATTTGATCATTATTCAATACAACCACATCTGACCATTGTTCTATACAGCCACACCTGATCATTTTTCTCTACAACCACATGTTTTCTTTGTTGTATATAACCACATTTGATCATTGTTCTATACGAAAAAATCTCACCATTCTTCTACAAAACCACATCTTATCATTCTTAAATCCACTAAAAGCCCACCATTCATCCATGTTTACAAGTTCTGTTGTTAAGTATGTGTTCATAAATTTCATGTAACTCCAAATATATTATAAAATGTTGATATCATCCATCACTCAGTAATAATGATTATTATTACTATCACTCTCTCAAACAAGGTTTCAATTCCTTGAAGCCACTAATTAGACCTAGCAAATGTTAAAGGAAACTTAGCCGGCCCTCCTCCCGTAACCCAACCCAACCCAATTTTCTTTGTTAGAGTCGCCGCCCTTGGCTAGTTCTCAACAGTTTTTCTCTTAACTGTAAGAGATAGATTATTTATGCACAAAACTGCAACCAAATAACGAACTGCCGCCAACATTAAAACATTTAAATAGAAGCCATTAGCAAACGAAACTGGGTCAAGGCTTCACTGAACTCTCCGTTTTCAAGCTTTTTTCCCCCCAAGTTTAAACTGACGAAATTCCACAATGTTGTTTTTTAGTTATTGTGTCTATGTTTAAGTAGGTCGAACATAATTAAGAAGAAAATTCTATTACCGTTGACATTTTGAAATTTAATTTTCTGTGGAATTATTGTTCTTCTGTGTATGGGCTGACGCTTTTTTTTTTTTTTTAATAAATTTTTGTATTTATGTTTTAATTATGTCCTTCGAAATTATGTGGGAAAGTTGAAAGTTAATTATCACTGGGTAAGGAAATTGGGATACATGTGTGTGTGTGTGTGTGTGTGTGCGTGCGTGTGTGTGTGCGTGCGTGTGCGTGTGTGTGAAGGTCCCTTTTCCACTCCTTTAGGCGTATTGGAAATACAGATCTAGACATATATTTTGTTTAGACCAATCGAGGTGGTCAGCCTCACGCCGGTCGCCTTTACTTCTCAGGGCTGCACCTGGTACCCGGCTCCGACAGGAATCGAACCACGACCTTCCGAATTGCAGGCGGACATCTTGCCGCCAACGCCACGGCGACACGCGTGTGTGTATATTTTCATACACATATATACACTGGTGCTTAACCCCAGGATTGTTAAATCCATAGGCGCCGAACATGGAAACTCGGGTGCATTGAGCCCTTAAACCTTAAACAGTCATCCCCATTTGAGGATGCAACTTTTTTGTTTGAAGCCCCACCCTGGCTTTTGCCGGGGGCCATGAATTTAGCCAGAGCATAGAAATGGCCTAGTCGTAGATATGGCCTAACGGCTGAAAGGGGTTTCTGGGACCTCTCCACTGGTGATCCTCATCCGCTTGGTGGCACTTTGTGTCATCGGGTGCTTATCGCTTCTGTGATGTCCTGGTGCGGTACAACTACCTACTTACCATTGACCCCCCCCCCCCCATCCTCACCAAATTATTTTAGAACCCCCCCCCCCCCCTCAATAATTAGCTAAGCTCTTTGTTAAAGGCGCCTTTTTAAACTCAATTCCAGCGATTTCATGTGACCCAGAAGTAATTCTCCAGCTGACTTTAATTACCCAACCAAGTCTGTGTCCTGTCTTTGAATAACAGTAACCAGTGCTTCGCGTGTGTCTTGTCGGAGAAATAACTATTTTCCTTGCTATAAATTCAACAGGGGTTAAGGTCAGAAAACCTTTCTGCGTTGATGGGGGTGTAGGAGCTGGGGGAGGTTTGGGACTGTTCGCATATGCGCCAAATTTGAAGGGGGTGATCGAGCCGCAGCCGATAAATAATTAGTTTTAAAAAGAATAATAGACCCCTGTAACAATGAATCGCATTTTTTGTAAAAGTAATTGCTTATTCATGTGATACTTGTATACTTTCTTTAAAAATAATTGCTTGTGTATTTCATTGCTTTTAAGTATATTATTATTATTATATTTACTTCAAATTCAGCATCAGAATAACAATAATGATAATAATAATGATAATAACTGTCACGAAACGATCTCAGTGATTCCAGAAGTTAGTACTTGTAATAAGTTCTTCTGGTTATTGAGAGACAAGAGACTATGCCCTTAAACCAAATGTTACTTTAAACCGTATTGATATAAACGTTTCCACTCCTTAGTCCAGACAAAGCGACTAAGTCTTTGGTAATGTTACGCAATTACACCGGGGCTAGAGAATTTCCTTTCTCACGCTAGTGTCAGAATGTTATCTCCTGACCAGACTGTAGAGACTGAGCGGGGCCCTTTTGAACAGGGGAATTGAGTAGACGCTAGACATTGTGGAGCCGGGAGGTCGGAGTTTAACACGTCAGTGTAATTCTGGAGAGAACAGGTGTTTGGCAATTAGGAATGTTTTATCTGGATCTTGGTCACGTAGGAAACACAATGGCTTCACTGACCGTCTTTCACACCGGCCAGTTAGATTCGGTGTAAACTAGATTTGGGCACTTAAGAATGTTTGCTCTAGGGATGTCAGTCCAGAATTGACTGACAGGCCACTTGTTAGCCAAGTTGATCTGTTGGGTACTCCGGAGGCGTGGCTTAAGTCATTGTCTTGAGGGTTGGGCAGAACCCAGTAAAGGGAGGAGATTAATTTGGACAATAGATTGATACTTATACTTCGAGCCTGTGGAATTCCCGTCATTAATCGCAGCCTGCCGGCAAACAACACAGATCGACGTGAAGGTAATTTTACGGTCGCATTCTGTTTTGGCGATTAATGGGAAGTTCCCAGGTAAGAGAAAATATTAATTTTAATCTTGTATACATAGGTTAGGGAGTTAAGCTTAGTCTATACTACCTTTTCCTAATTTGTCTGCACATTCTGCTTGAAATAGTTCTTTGTGAGAATTCAGTATCTCAGTTAGGGAACTGCTCAACTATTCCTATTTCTTGTATGTTTGTGTCACATGTTTTTCAGTGTATGTTTTCATGTGTAGAAAATAAGATGTGAACAATGACATTTGATATAATGAAATGTAATTATATTGTTTCCATGATGCCCATATGTGCAGGGATGCTGTTACGTTTTTGTGTGCCCACCATGTGCTCACTTAAGGTGTTCACCTAAACAGGGGATTTATAACCCCAGGGGGAGAATGATGGGTGTACAGTATTTACTGTCACTGAAAGATAATATTCAGGACAGAGAGCACATATAAATTGTTTGAGTTTTCAGCACATAACCTGCTCCACGTGGTCATGTAATATCAATGTCAGCCAGTTGGAAGTCTGAGTGATGACGGACAACAGACTCAGAAAGTCAACTATCATGACATAGCATTGGAGGGAAGGCAGGATATGTGACGCCCATGTAAGACAAAATACCTTCAGACTAGACTGGAGAGGATGTGGAATATGAGGAGGAGTGATGAGCTATATCTTATTATGATATGTTGTATTAATTGATACATGTATTCTTAGTGTAAGTCAAGATACTACACGTATGTGTTTTGTTTCCATGATTACAGCGCCCATGTGACGATCAGTCCATGAAGTAGCCTACATTGTGTTAGACTCGGCCAGCTGGGAACGAGGTGGAGAACGAGGTGGGGGCGAGGAGGAGAAACAAGCAGGGAAGAAGCTGGAAGAGGAGGAAGAGCTTGACAGTGCTCACGGCTGTCAGAGGTTCTATGAAAGTTATGTTCATAAATTGTTCATACTTTATCACCTTCATCACACCACTCTAATCCCAGGTGCTGTTCTCGCGCTGAAACTACCCATTACTATCATAACTTTAGCTAGTCACTGTTTGTGTAAACACAACAAACTGGGTATGTCAATTAACTGATTGTTAGAAAATAAAGCTGTATGTCAAGTTTTATACTACATCGTTTGTTAAATTCCAAGTGTATTCAATCTTACCTGTTTTCTAAACTGATAGATAGAAGTACATTTGGTGGGGGCTCAAATAATATGATAATAATTCTTTAATTATTAATAATAACACCGGGAGAAGGTAGATGACGGAGGAATCACTTGCCCTGTCTAATAATTCATTATAATGATAGACATCTAAAATTCCTTGCCTTCTCTTGTGGGTACCAAGTTCAGCTAATGTTAATATACTTAACGAGCCAATATGGCTGTTTTCTTGGATATCCAGGACTTTGTCTGAGAGCAACATAGCTCAGATTTTAGTTCGGTTTATCTAGTGGAGAGAATGTGTTGAAAGGAAGATCCCTACTCAACAACATAAACATTTAAACCACGCGTCACGTCACAATAACAATAGTAATAATAAAGAATTATTAAACAGTAAGACGCATGTATGTGGGCGTTTCGACAAACATTTTTATCAACCAAACAGAAATACAAAAGTCCTACTGGAGCACGAACAGATAGAGGAAGGAAAGAAATGTAGGAGAGGTTAGCAGATAGTAAGGAGATGGTGAAGCAAAAAGGGAAAAAAGCGGGGGGGCGGGGCGGAAGGAGGAACTTAATAACAAGCCTAGGAATTATTCAAAAAAAAAAATAAAGGACTCTTTCCTACGCTTTCAGGCGCATTGGGTTTATAAGACTAGATCTATATTTTATAGACCAAGCTGCACTAGGTGGCTGATGTGGTCAATGTCAGGCAGGCCGCCTTTACTTCCCAGTACTTTACCTGGTACCCATTCAAGTTTTGAACGACCAATCATTTTTTGTTGAAAAGCATTGCTTTTTCAGGAGCCAAACCAACAACCTTCCGATCCGCAGGCGAGCGTCTATCTGCTACGCCATCACGGGGGTTCCCAGGCTAGGAATAGTTGATGGAAAAGAAGATATGTTGAAGAAGCAGAGAAGATATATTGGAGAAGAGGAACAGTGGCGATGGACGAGGAAGATACGTAAAATGAGGAGAAGAAAGAGCAGGGCTGCCAATGGGATTTCTTCAAAAAACCCAACTTCGTTAAACAAAAACCCAAGCAATACATAGACAATGAACAAACAAACAAAAAAACCTAGATTGTTAAAATGTACACAATTTATAGTTACAAAACGAAACATTTACCACTTTTTATATAAGGATATATTTTCGACAAAAAAAAAACAAATTTCCCTGAGGCCTCTAAGAAAAACCCAGATCTGGGAGGGGAAAACCCAGCATTGGCAACCCTGAGAAGGTGGAATAAGACTCAGAAAAGTTAAATAACAGATTAAACCAAGCAACGAAGGAGAAGAAACCAAGAATTAGATTAGGAAGATAAAGATATTTGAAGGATGGTAACAAACACACTGCGAATTCAACTTTTTTTTTTTATTTTAAACACGCCAATTAGGCAAGACTTTCCAGTGTGAAAAACGGCGTTGAACGAACCAAGATGTCAGCTTCAAGTAAGCCACAAGTTCCGTGTCAGGAGAAATTACAACCAACGTCAGAACAGTGCAAGAAGCGATAACGAATTTATTTCTGGGGGAAACCAAACACCGAAAGGATTCCCTTCAGACCTATTTTAAGACAGAAATTGCCAGCGAACATGGCCCCGTCCATCACACGAACAGGTTCTTCCAATTTTATGACACGAAGATCATCGTGGATGGGAGGGTTATTTTTAGGTAAAATCGTGATAACGGCAGGGCTGGTTTTCGTTGATTGTTACATGGTCAAAGGGGTGAGAGTGTGTGTAGAGGTGATGATTGGCTTTTACAGAGGCGGCTGGTAGGTAATTAGGTAGACAAACATATAAACATACAGATAGACAGACAGACATAGTGGACAGGCAGACAGATAGATAAACAGATAGATAATCAGGAAACCACCAGCCCCAGCACAAGATGACTATTTTACGATGGACAGATCAGACCAAGTCATTATCCTCTGCCTCAGAACAGGGCACAACCGATTATGTAACCACATGTACACACAATTCAAGATAGGCGTATCAGCCATATGCACCTGTGGAAAGGCGCCCCAGACAGCAGAGCATGTACTCCAGGACTGCACCGAATTTAACACATTAAGGCAAACCTTTTGGCCAGAAAGAACAACAGTGGAACATAAACTCTATGGACCACTGAATGAATTAAAAACAACAGTGAAATTTATACAAGAGACAAAATTGCTGATATAGACAACTTATTTCAGGCCAACGAAAGAAGAAGAAGAAGAAGAAGACGAAGACGAAGAAGAAGAAAATAGATAGATAGATAGATAGATAGATAGATAGATAGATAGATAGATAGATAGATAGATAGATAGATAGATAGATAGATAGATAGATAGATAGATAGATAGATAGATAGATAGATAGATAGATAGATAGATAGATAGATAGATAGATAGATAGATAGATAGATAGATAGATAGATAGATAGATAGATAGATAGATAGATAGATAGATAGATAGATAGATAGATAGATAGATAGATAGATAGATAGATAGATAGATAGATAGATAGATAGATAGATAGATAGATAGATAGATAGATAGATAGATAGATAGATAGATAGATAGATAGATAGATAGATAGATATAGATAGATAGATAGATAGATAGATAGATAGATAGATAGATAGATAGATAGATAGATAGATAGATAGATAGATAGATAGATAGATAGATAGATAGATAGATAGATAGATAGATAGATAGATAGATAGATGGATAGATGGATGGATGGATCGATGGATCGATGGATGGATAGATAGATAGATAGATAGATAGATAGATAGATAGATAGATAGATAGATAGATAGATAGATAGATAGATAGATAGATAGATAGATAGATAGATAGATAGATAGATAGATAGATAGATAGATAGATAGATAGATAGATAGATAGATAGATAGATAGATAGATAGATAGATAGAGAGACAGACAGACAGACAGACAGACAGACAGACAGACAGACAGACAGACAGACAGACAGACAGACAGACAGACAGACAGACAGACAGACAGACAGACAGACAGACAGACAGACAGACAGACAGATAGATAGATAGATAGATAGATAGATAGATAGATAGATAGATAGATAGATAGATAGATAGATAGATAGATAGATAGATAGATAGATAGATAGATAGATAGATAGATAGATAGATAGATAGATAGATAGATAGATAGATAGATAGATAGATAGATAGATAGATAGATAGATAGATAGATAGATAGATAGATAGATAGATAGATAACTGAGACAATATATCTCTTTGATATATCCCACATCAAAGCACACAAAGCCGCCAATCTAGCGACTAAAACAACGGTGGTCATCACAATACATATATTTCCGGCGGTATCACGTGATTAATGAACGGCCAATAGAATTGCGCCATGTGTTCCCGTGTTGTCATGATGACATCATCAGGTTCTGTATCTCCCAGATTAAGCCATCAATCTTCATTGTTCCGAAAACTGTTTGATTCCTCATGGAAACGAATAACTGGTTTGCCGGTTCTCAAAGTGATTTTAACAGGCTGCATGATTTTGAGCGAGCAATCGTTAACTAACATCTTAAATCAATTAATTAGGCGCCGACTTCGCTGTGAGGATTGGCTGCAATATTTTAATTTGTGAGTCCCTTAGTTAGGTTGCAAGCGCAGACTGTACTTGGTCAGTTTCTGGATGTTGTCCAGCGAGATTGCGTGGTCTCGAGGCATGGTGTCCGCCTCGAGTGCTAGAGGTTCTGAGTTCAATCCCCGGTAAAAGCTGGGATTTTTTCACGTGGACTTGGACTTTCAGTAATTCCCCCTGGTCTCTGGGTAGTGGGATCGGACGCCCGTGTGCATTGTTGCGCACGTAAAAACATCCCTTGGCAGTTGAAAATAAAAAAGAGTAGCCTAAAGGCGCTTCCCGTGCAAAATTTTGAGTTAAGAATCTACCCAACGTATTTCAGGATCCTCGCCGGTGCTACAGAGCCCGTGCACTGTGCTGAGCTTCTTCGGAATCAGACTTGAGTTAGAAGAAGAACGGAGCACTTATGGGTTACTACCCATGTGCCACGATGCTGATCCGTTGTTCAAAACCTCAAAACCTAGATGTTGTCTATTAACTTGTCTCACTGTCTACCTCTTGTTCTCTTGCTTTTCACTCCAATAAGGTTTTCAGCAACTAAGCACAAAAATCGGAAAGAGACAGTCCCAATTTTTTTTTCGGTCATGTTATGAGAAGAAAGAAACTGGAACATGTTGTGACCACTGGAAAGATCTGTGAAAAAGAGAGACAGAGGAAGACAGCACGGAAAGAATCTTGACAGTGTTTTGTAATGGCATGGAGGGGTGTCAACACACGATACGTGCAGTTGCGGATCGCAGATTGTGAAGAGGCATGTTAACCCACGCCAGTCGGCTAGGCACTTGATGATAATGCTGATTTTTAAAAAGAGTGTTATGTCTTTTTCATGTGACCTCAGTATTTCAGTAACTCTGCTGTCAGTCCCAATGATCAGTATTTCTGTTGTTTCTTCTTTCAGCAACTCTGCTGTCAGTCCCGGTGATCAGTATTTCTGTTGTTACTTATTTCAGCAACTTCCCGATCATTTAGGTTATAATTGTGACTTCATTTTGTGCACCATTTAAAGTGGCTTGAGCATTGCACGCCACCATGATCCATGAAAAGTACTTCTGTAGTAATGATGGGATCAAGGAGATAGACCCAAATACTTTTCCCGACCGGCGACAAAGTCGTCTACTGGCCAGCCGATGGGTCGCCGATAACCAACATTTCTGGCACTGAACAATATAACTAACAAAAACGGAAATGGTTGGTTTTCTCTATGGACCGCAACGCTTGAAATCAAGGGCCACAGTTGGCCTTCATGCCGCCCCCTGAACGAGTTTTCACTGTGCGGATCAATTCAACCTTTATTACCAGTGATTTTCTGCCTCCCCTCCCCTTTAGCGCCCGCTTAGTGTTTAACCGGCACAATTTTAGACTAGCGCCCAACGCAGCTGTCACCTCAAACGGGCCAAATTAGTAATCTAAGTGCCTGATCAAAGACAATAGCGATTCAAAGCCTTTGCTAAACTTTCCGATTACGAAATCAAATATCAAAATAAGCGGTTCATTCATAACAATTACAGAATACGTTGAAAAGAGGGGATTCAATACTAATAGAAACTCAATTTTCGTTTCTTTTGAAGTTCGAAAATTGAAACTGTGGCGTAACAATCGTGCGGGAGTGCAGGGTAATGGTCGAAACAGAGAAAAAAATGGGGGAGGGGCTTTATCATCATCATCGGTTTGAACTGGGCAAGTTCCACCGCCAACTAAAGAGCCTTCCTCTGATAGATAGCATTAGCTATAATTATGGCTCCTGTTGATGCTGTTATTTCATGTGCTTTCTTAGTGTCAGTGATTCTAACCTCCCATGTCTGTCGAGCTAGGACAAGCGATAAACACCCGATGACACAAAGTGCCAGCATGTGGATGAGGATCACCCGTGGAGAGGTCACGGAAACTACGTTCAGCCATTAGACCATACTAATGGTCGTTTTATATTGCGGCCCCTGGCAAGAGCCATGGTGGGGCTTCAAAATAACGAAAAATTGCATCTCAAAAGGAGATTTGATTTCAGAAAAAATTGTTGTGGTTTTCCTTGGATTTCTGCAACACTGGCTGTTTTGGGAGTGGATGTCTACTAGTCCTGAAAATGACTAATAGAATTTGCCTGGGTCGGACTGGATCGGGTATGGGTGGGAGTAGATCTGGAGGTCGTACAGTCATGCCTGGCTGGTCTTAGGCAAGTGAGTCTTTCCAGTCCGGCGAGCTGGTTTTGGCTGCTGACATGGTGGCTTGGTTGGCAGCTGGCTTGTTCAAACCACGGTCGGCTAGTTTTACTTTTCGTGGAGCTAGGTTTTCTGCATGTTGTTTGTAGGGCAGTCATCTTAGTGCTCATTGGTTAGTTTTGTGCTCACCGTTTTCAAGGATCTCTGCCATTGGTTGCTGTCCTCTATTCCATTATCATACACATTGGCGTCCGGGTCGCCCACTGGCTCGCCGGTTGACGACTTTGTCGCCGGTCGGGACAGTATTTGGACGTGTCTTCTTTGATCGCATCAACACTGCAGGAGTCCATTTTATAGCTTTTGATGGCGAGCCCTTGTATATTGGGCACATAACCTAGTCATAATTATAACCTAAAGACACAGGCCCTATAGTCTTGAGCCCTTAAGTTTCTTCGCTCTCGTTGGCACATTCGGTATCATCTTCTTCTTCTTCTATCTATCTATCTATCTATCTATCTATCTATTTATCTATCTATCTATCTATCTATCTATCTATCTATCTATCTATCTATCTATCTATCTATCTATCTATCTATCTATCTATCTATCTATCTATCTATCTATCTATCTATCTATCTATCTATCTATCTATCTATCTATCTATCTATCTATCTATCTATCTATCTATCTATCTATCTATCTATCTATCTATCTATCTATCTATCTATCTATCTATATCTATCTATCTATCTATCTATCTATATATCTATCTATCTATCTATCTATCTATCTATCTATATCTATCTATCTATCTATCTATCTATCTATCTATCTATCTATCTATCTATCTATCTATCTATCTATCTATCTATCTATCTATCTATCTATCTATCTATCTATCTATCTATCTATTCTATCTATCTATCTATCTATCTATCTATCTATCTATCTATCTATCTATCTATCTATCTACCTACCTATCTACCTCTATCTATCTATCTATCTATCTATCTATCTATCTATCTATCTATCTATCTATCTATCTATCTATCTATCTATCTATCTATCTATCTCTATCTATCTATCTATCTATCTATCTATCTATCTATCTATCTATCTATCTATCTATCTATCTATCTATCTATCTATCTATCTATCTATCTATCTATCTATCTATCTATCTATCTATCTATCTATCTATCTATCTATCTATCTATCTATCTATCTATCTATCTATCTATCTATCCGAGCAGCCGTCTGCTGTCCGAGCAGCCGGCCCCCCCCCCCCCCGTACCTCCCTGTCTGTCTGGCTCTCACTATATCTCCCCCCCCCCCCCCACCCCATACAGTCTACAACGACACTCGACAGACATTAAATAATAATAATAGTAACTGCCAGGTATTGGAAAAACGTCTTGTTAACACTCATTGCGCAATGCGGCAGCTTTGCGTCGAACGACCTCGGTCTTCGGGCAGGACCTAATTCTCGGACAGCGACATAATAACGGGGAGATAAAAGCCGTGTGAACACCCGCCTTGTCGGCTAATTTGTTCCGTTGCGTGTTGTGCAAGATTCCCAGTGCCAATTTGATGTCGCCAGCACGTTTTGTTAGGTTCCCGAATCCGGTTCTATGGCACTCTGGGAGGAATAAAATGGCGACCGTTTGTTCATGTACGTTTTATTGTGTCAGCGTTTATGGAAGCCTTTAATGAACATGTCAGTGGTGCTATAGTGGTGGGGCTTTGTCAATATAGATAAAGAATAGTTTTAATCACGCTATGTTTAGATCTGTAAATGTAGGTGGAGACAAAAATAAATATAACGTACTTGGTACTGTAAATAAATTATGTTATATAGGTAATGAGCTAATTTAGTAAAACAATGCAGATTAACATCAAGTTGGTTAGTTAGTTAGTCGGTCAGTCAGTCAACTAGTTAGTTAGTGCGCTATTTCTAACATATGTTTTATCTTCTAAGGGGGCATATAATCTGTGCTTAGACAGACAGACAGACAGACAGACAGCACTATTGGACTTTCATTTGTTTGGCCCACTGAAAGATCACTTCCGGTGTTAGAGATGTGAAAATGACAATGAAGTGATATCGGTGGTGCAAACTTGTTTACTGACCACACCCAGTGGTTCCAACCCTAGCGGACAACCACAATCTTGTTGACCGGTGGACTACATGTGTTGCAAGACTATGTCCTAGATTTAGGACACAGAACAATTTTGTTTCGACTGTTTGTGAAAAACTTTTTAATGCAACTTCCTTTACCTAATGACTTTCCCTCGTTTAATAAAATAATTGCATAAATATGAGATGTAAAAACAAAACAAACAAAAAGTTTTTATATGGAAGTCAGTGTTTGCGGTTTTGGCACTGCAAACGAGCCTCGTAACATGAAGTTACCTGACTCATTAAACTAATTATTTGATGTTGTCCGCCACCTGGTGCCCCAGATGTTTTTGGTAAAAGTATGAAAACATATTTTAGAAGGTCATCAGTTATGTGTCCACTGTTATAATTATCATTGACCATGTTTTTTTTTTTTTTTTTAACGTATGAAAAGAGATTTTAGAAGGTCATCAGTTATGTGTCCACTGTTATAATTATCATTGAACAGTTTTTTTTTTTTAACGTATGAAAAGAGATTTTAGAAGGTCATCAGTTGTGTGTCCACTGCTATAATTATCATTGAACAGTTTTTTTTTTTTAAACGTATGAAAAGAGATTTTAGAAGGTCATCAATTGTGTGTCCACTGCTATAATTATCATTGAACAGTGTTTTTTTTAAACGTATGAAAAGAGATTTTAGAAGGTCATCAGTTATGTGTCCACTGTTCTAATTATCATTGAACAGTTTTTTTTTTTTTTTTAAACGTATGAAAAGAGATTTTAGAAGGTCATCAGTTATGTGTCCACTGTTATAATTATCATTGAACAGTTTTTTTTTTTTTTTTTAAACGTATGAAAAGAGATTTTAGAAGGTCATCAATTGTGTGTCCACTGCTATAATTATCATTGAACAATGTTTTTTTTTAAACATATGAAAAGAGATTTTAGAAGGTCATCAGTTATGTGTCCACTGTTATAATTATCATTGAACAGTTTTTTTTTTTTAAACGTATGAAAAGAGATTTTAGAAGGTCATCAGTTATGTGTCCACTGTTATAATTATCATTGAACAGTTTTTTTTTTTTAAACGTATGAAAAGAGATTTTAGAAGGTCATCAGTTATGTGTCCACTGTTATAATTATCATTGAACAGTGTTTTTTTTTTTAAACGTATGAAAAGAGATTTTAGAAGGTCATCAGTTATGTGTCCACTGTTATAATTATCATTGAACAGTTTTTTTTGTAAACGTATGAAAAGAGATTTTAGAAGGTTTTTTTGTCCACTGTTATAATTATCATTGAACAGTTTTTTTTTTTTTTTAACGTATGAAAAGAGATTTTAGAAGGTCATCAGTTATGTGTCCACTGTTATAATTATCATTGAACAGTTTTTCTCAAAACTTCTCAACCCAGTTCACCAAAAGCTTTTAATTCTTCAATCGTGATGTTATCCGGCCCTGGAGATTTACCTTTCTCTATGTGGTGAATACAGTGTTGCCACTTTTCTTTGACAAAAAGACATCCAAAACGGAGTCAAAAAATATCTAGAAACATCTAAACGTGCGTAGAAAACATTTAGAAAAAACATCCAAATGGAAAGAGTCACAAATTACATAGCAATTGAAATGACTTACCCTATAGAATCATGTCCTCATCTTTACTGAAGTCTGCCTTACAAGATCCACAGGATAAACTTGGATGATGAAGTTGAAGCTTCAGATCCAGAATGACTCTGGTATGCTTTAGCTGTTTCAATTTCTTTTAATACCTAATCAGGGTGCTGATAAGTGGAACAGCCTTTTCTTACTCTTATCAGGCCGAATGTTATTGTCAAGATAGCATTTAAAAGGTCAAATTTCATCCTGCTTCTTAGGTTAGATTTGATAAATTCACCCCAAATAAAAACATATAGAAAGACATCTACCATCTAAACGTCAAAAACGCCATCTAAATGCAAGGGAAAACATCTAGATCTGGATGTAAAACATCCAAAGTGGCAACACTGGGTGAATAGCATCTTCCACTTCCGATTTCAGTAATGGCGGTCCTTCCCAATACTCGTGACTCTCTATGTCTGGTCTGCTGTTATCACCGTATAGCCCTTTTATATACTCTGCCCATCTTTCAATTATCCCATTTTCGTCCATTAATATTTCACATTCTTTTGTTTTCAAGCAACTACTTGCTTTGTATTTGCCATTCACTATAGAATTATTATTATTATTATGCTTTGAAACAAGATCCCTTGAGCCAACCACCTGAAAAATGTGTTACAACTGAGCACCCTCACCCCCCCCCCCCCCCCGCCATATGCATATATTTCCTCTGTAAACTATTTGTTATATTTCATATTATTTCAAATATATTTATTTGCCATTTACCATATAATAATCATCGTTATTAATATGCACTTAAACAATGTCCATTGAGCCAACCGCTAGGACATTTGTAAGGAGCTGAGCATCCTCCCCCCTTTTTTCTTTGTGTCAGCGCCCCAACCAATATTCGATGCTTCAGTGGTAGAGACCAGGCTAAAGCAGACCCGCTTGATTTATGTTGAAGCACTCACTATCTGGAATATGGAAACTGCTAAATATGAAACATAAAACATCATGAGTTGAGTTGATTGAGAACCGACATCATAGCACTCGCAGCATTCCTATAAGCGCTCGGGGTGCTTTATTAATATCCTACCACAAACGGAAAATCCACAGGTCACGGGGCAGTCTAATATTTCAGGGGTTGGTAGATAGGCTGCATGCAGTCGTGGGACCTAGGCTGCACTCTCTCGTGAGACATAGGTGGGTTGGTGTTAGGACCAGTTCTAGATGTTTTGGGGTGGTTAAAAGCATCAGAAAGCCGGGAAACCCAGTTTTACCAACATCTAAATTGTTGGACTGTCCTGTGACGTTATCTGGGGGTAGGATAATAATAAAGAACCGCGCTCGGTACCCATCTTCCGCAGTCAGCATAGAGTTCCGAGATCAATGGTGCCACTAGCATTCTGATTATACGTCCGTCTTGCCTTTCCTCTGAGCGCCGAGTATCGGCCAGATCCCCTCTTGACTCCCAGCTGCATTCCTCTCACCAGACTGTGGTGATTCATTTACTCATCAGGATTGTACACATTCTCCCACAAGGCCCCTGGAGAAGAGGGCTGAGTAGTCCCGAGGTATGGTGTCTGCCTCGAGTGCTGGAGGTCCCAGGTTCAAGCCCTGGTGAAGGCTATGATGTTTTCACGTAAACTTTTAGTAATTTCCCCTGGTCTTTGTTTAGGAAGATCGGATGCCCGTGTGTATTGTTGCGCTCGTAAGACAATCCCTTGGCAGTTGGAAATCGAAAAGAGTAGCTTAACAGCGCTGCCCGGGTAAAATTTGGAGTTAAAAATCTACCAAAGTATTTTAGGATCCTCGCCGGTGCAACGGAGTTCGTGCACTGCGCTGAAACTCCTTCAGACTCAGGCTTGAGTTACAAGTATAACGAAGCACTTTTGGGTTACATCTGTGTGCCATGATGTTGATCCGTTGAATAAATATAAACATAAACAAACCACAAGGCCCTAACCACGTCTGCCTTATCGTGCATCAATATTCCACATCTTTACATCATCGAAGAGTTAACCTCATTAAAAATATTCCCACTTCTTTGTCTCCTAAATCTCCGTCTCTATTTCCCGTAAGCATTCCGCCTAAGGTCACTAACCATCTATTTCATTTCCCTCCATTGTGTTTACACTTCGTCTTTCCCAAATCTCTCCCGGTCCATCTTTCAACACAGCCCTAATCTTTCTGAAAGCAAAAACGTGTACGCTTTTTCTTACAAGAAATATTTAAATTCTGTTTTTCCGAAGGCGGTCGTTGACACTTCAGAAATCAATACAGAGAAGAGGTCGTAGATTAAGAACAGTAAATGAATGTGAGTGCTGGCATCTTGTGATCGATAGACAAGACACACATTGTCCAGAAAGAAGAGGCTATAAATGAAAGTCCCAAAGAACATTCGTGTTGCAGTTTGGCGGGCTTTTGTGTTTACATTTAGCGATGGAGGTACAAAGAACACCGTCGGTAAATATTGTACTAGTTTGAATAATTCAGGGAACCAACAGTGAACTGTCGAAGTTTGGGTATCGTTAATCATGAGTGGGTGTAACCTAATTATATAAGCGCTCTTCTGCGGCGCTATAGAAGACCCATTTTTTTCCAGACGTATATGTGTGCGTGTGGTGGTGGTGATGTATGTCAACCTTTATAATGTTCTAAAAATCGAGGCTCAATCCTTGTTTACGAGAGCAACAATAATATTTTCTAAACGAACAAAAAAAAGGGGGGGGGGGTGGTTTGAACGGTATACAGTTTGAAGTTTGAGGTTTAAGCAACGGATCAACATCATGGCACAAGGGTAGTAACCCATAAGTGCTTCGTGCTTCTTTTAACTCAAGTCTGAGTCCAAAGAAGTTCAACGCAGTGCATAGGCTCTGTAGCACCGGCTAGGATCCTAAAATACTTTAGGTAGATTTTTAACTCCAAAATTTGCCCGGGCAGAGCCGTTAGGCTACTCTTTTAAAGTTCCAACAGCCAAGTGATTTTTTAGACTTGGCAGTTGGAAATCGAACAGAGTAGCCTAACGGCGCTGCCCGGGCAACATTTTTATTTTAAAATCTACCCAAACTATTTCAGGATCCTCGCCGGTGCTACGGAGTTTATACACTGCGCTGAATTCTTTGGACTCAGGCTTGAGTTATAAGTAAAACGGAGCAGTTATGGGTTACTACCCTTGTGCCATGATGTTGATCTGTTGTTCAAACCTTCATTATAACCAACCTTTCATGGGAACAATTAATAGAAGTACCACGGAGTGGCTACTGCATTGGAGGACTGAGCACACATGGAAATGCCCAATGCGCAGTGACGTCGATTGTGATAATACAACAATGGCATACTTCAATTTTTCCATCTCATGACACACTTGAGAATTTGCTTCTTTCGACGCGATTTACAAGTTCTTTTAACATTTCTTTTCAGTAATTCTTATTTTTTTGAAACTCTTTTCCCGCCACCAGCACTCTTTTTTTTAAGCTTTCTTTTTCTTCTTCCTGTTCACAGGATGTAGACTCTAGCGGAAAGTGCTGGTTGGTTATCCACTTCTGGACTTTAGTCTCTTTCGAGAATTTGCGTTTTGCTTGCACATCCGTTTGATAGGTCTAGCTAATTTGTATGCAGACTGTTGGTTCCTCGCCTTTCAGGCAGGTGCACTCCGACTTTGAAGGAAGCACCCCCAACTAGTCGACGTTTACGACACCGTTGATAGCGGGCCAGTGAGTCTATTCTATTTTTTTCCCTCACAACAGTCACTTTTAATCAACAACGGGAATTAATGTCGTTCAAGACATCTTCTTTAAGTTTGTTTTTACGCCCTTTTAGAGAAGTCATCCCTACATTTCAACAGCTACCACACTGATGTGGTTATCCATGATTAGCTTCCGTAGACCAGGATTCGCTCCGTGTGGCTCCAAAGTACTTATTTCAAAACTAATAATATTGTTCCATATTCTTTTTTTTAATTGCAGGCGTCATTCTTCTTTTTAATGTCCATGGATCGAGAAGTTTTCCGAAGGGTTGTTATGGGAGCAAAGTTCTGCAAAGGACTGACTGATTGAATGTTCATGAACGTCAACTCTAAAGTCATGGTGGTTCGTCCACATCTGGACTTTAGTCTCGTTCCCGGACTTGAGTGGCGCATGAACCTACATTTTACTGATTTAGGAAACTGGTTGTACAGGCCATTGATTCCTTCTTCTTCTGCGTTCGACATCAGTCATGCTACACATTGAGTCCCGTCTGGGTCAAAAATAGGATTGTGCGTTTAAGGTCGCCACCGGTCCCCCATAGCTTCTCTCGCAATATGGATCCCCTGGGCCAGATCCACAGTCTTTGCTGGGAGAGGTAAGGGCAGTACTGTAGTATGTGCTCAGGGGTCTGTCTTTCTGCTCCACAATCACAGGCAGCAGATTCTTTTATGCCTATCCTGTACAGGTGTGCTCGAAGACAACAGTGTCCAGTCCGAAGTCTAAAAATTGATGTTTGTTCTTGTTCTTTCCTGTTGAGTTTGTTAATGCTGTCACTCTCTGGTCTGTAATCTCTATTCTGCTTTCTCCACATATACATACACACACATAACATACATGTCTGCAGGCCCATGTAGGAGTGCAACCATGCGCGTTTGCACACACACCCTCGCGCACACGCCCAAGCGGGAGTCCATTTACACGCGTTTGCACACACACACACGTGGATCTTTACACACACGCCCAAGCGGAAGCCCATGTACACGCGTTTGTACACACACACATGGAACTATACACACATGCCCAAGCGGAAGTCCATGTACACGTGTTTGCATCTCACACATATGGAACTATACAGACATGCCCAAGCGGAAGTCCATGTACACGTGTTTGCATCTCACACACATGGAACTATACACACATGCCCAAGCGGAAGTCCATGTACACGTGTTTAAGGTGCAGTTTCTAAAAACTAAAGCAGAGGACGACCTTCAGGAATGTGGATTTAAGACACTTCAGATGCATTCGCTACGAGCACACAGGGCTGGAGAATAGACAAGAGAAAGAGGGACTTTCAGGCGTGATGTGAGGACATCGATGTTCTGCAAAGAACCCGGTGACTGACGGTGAACATCTTAGAGAACTGTCGGAATACAATGCAGTTTAGTTTGCAATTGCATCTCTGACAGTTACAAATTTACAGCTTTGTGGCTGAGGTTAGCTGGGTTGAGTTAAGAACTGACATCACAGCACTCGGGGTATTCCCATGCATGATCCGTCCTCATCTTCAGCAGCCAGCGCAGAGTTCCCAAATTGATGGTCCCGGTCACAATCTGGTTATATGTCCGTCTTGCCTTTCCTCTGAGTGTAGTGAACTGGTCAGACCCTCTGGTAACACCCAGGTGCGGCTGAGGTTAGTGAATACGTTTAACAATTTCATGATCCTTGAGTACTCGGTTTCAATTTTCGGGCGTCACAAGTCCCCCCACTCTTTCATTACTGAGCAACTACCTACTTTTCTCTGCCTGTTTGAGCGGTCTGTGCCATACCCAGCTGAAACTTTAACATATTCTGTTCCAGTTGTTACTTTGGTTCCTTTTGTCCCCTTGCTGAACTAGGAATCGACATCACAGGACTCAGGACACTCCCATAAGCGCTTTATCTCCATCTTCAGCAGCAGGCTAAGAGTTTCAGTTCGGATTGCACCAGTAACTGTCTGATTGTACATCCGTCTCGCCTTTCCCCTGAGGGTTGAGCATCAGCCAGATCCCCTGGTAACTTCCCGCAGCGTTATCAATAAAACCATTTCGTACTGTTGTAGTCTCTGGACAGTGGTAGGAGAGAAGGGAACTTTTACTTCCAAGAAAAGTACCTGGTACCCATTTGAGGTTGAATCTGTTTGGGAGCTGAACAATCTACCCTAATGAGGATTTGAACCTTAGACCTCTGGACTGAAGAGTGAACACATAGTTCATAGCAAAAATCTCCAACATTTTTGCAAGGGTTTTTAATGGATTTCTCAAAGTATTTTGGCACTTTCAAAGTTGTGCTGTCTGAACATCTAGTATACCCATGTGGGTTTCAGGGCCCCATTATGGAGAAAACAAAAATAGACCCACTCCCTACCCAATAAGCATGTCGCAGGAGTTACATTTTTATTATATAATAATTGAGAGCTTCCTTCAAAGTTGGAGTGCATCTGCCTGAGCGGCAAAGAACAACCAACTGCCAACAAATAAGCCAGTAAAACAGATGTACACGCAAAACTCAGTCACAAAGTCAAAATGAACGAACAACTAGGACTTTCCACAGAAACTTACAGCCAGTCAATAAAGAAGAAGAATTTCTAGCTGTTAAAATACATAGCTGCCACTAACTTCTAGGCTTGCTGGAATTTGTTGATTTGATTCAAGAACTGACATCACAGCACTTGGGGCATTCCCATAAGCGCTCTGTCCCCATTTTCAGCAGCCAGTGAAGAGTTACGATACTAATGGCGCCAGTAGCATTCTGATTAAACTTCGGTCTTGCCTTTTTTCTGAGCCTCGAGCATCTGCCAAAACCCCTCGTTACTCCCAGCTGCACCAATCTCACCAGACTGTGGTGATCCATCTGCTCCTCCAAACTGTACACGCTCTCTTACAGGGCACTAACCACGTCTGCATTATCATGTATCAGTATTCCACCAAGTTGTGCATAGCCAGCCAGTCTGTCCGTCTGTTCATTTCCCAACACACCGGCGTACCCCGGTGAAACAATATTTGTTAATTAGTGAGGGTTATCATCTCAGCACTCAGACATATCCATATGTGCTCCGATCTCTTCCTCAAAAGCTCCACAAGCGGGTAATGACGGATGATGCCAATCCTGTCTCTCAAGTGTCTTATCACTTTGCTAAAATGCTCATTTCTTGCAGCTCCAGGTTGCACCCCTAGGTCAAACGGCCTCGACATCAATCTGGAGTCACACCCTTTGCCCTATTCATCTTCAGTAAGTATTGTCAATCAGGTGCCGTCTCCACAATGAAGGTTGGCTGCAATGGATCTCCAACAAGCCCTGTCTCTTGCCCTTGATGTACACTCACTCATACTGCTGTTCGTCCATCTCTTGATGTTATCCTCCCACTTGTAACGCTGTCTGCCTTTTGCATGCCTACCTTGAACCTTTCCCTCTAGGATGATCTTTACAATACTGTTATGTCTTTTAATGTGGCCAAAATATTTCACTTGTCTCTTTTTTATTTCACCTAGCAACTCTCTTTTCATTCCTAACTTCCTCGGTACCTCTGTATTTGATAGCTTCTGTTTCCATGAAATACGACCTAATCTTCTGTATATCCAAATCTCCAAAGAATTGATACGATTTTCCAGTTGTTTGTTCATTGTCCATGTCTCTGTGCCATACAGTAAGGTTGAGAATACATAACATTAAGTAACAGTAAGTATTGTGCATGGCGTTAATTACATCGCTTCTGTCCAACACCAGATCAGCCACAGCAAAGCAATGTCTGCAAGATAATCTGCATACTCGTTGTCTCAAACACACGTATAAACCTGAACACAGATGATGGTTGGGCCAGCCATTGGGCGAAATACTTAGTGCTACAATCCATTCTCATAAACCCAGCTTAGATGTTCCGGAGTCACTAAGTATGCACGTGTGTGTGTGAACTCTTAAGTAGCCCGCCATGCTAATGCCCTTGTTACAGCCATAGTTTCCATTGTCAGGCTGCAAGGTGTCAAAGCAAATGCATCATTCATCTCCTTGTTTTTCTTCTTCTTTTGCATTCATCAGAAGATGTAACTGCGTTGTTTCCCGTTTACAGCATGGCTGCGATATTTGCATCTTTCAGCCGACACATCTGACTTCTGCAGGCATTTTGTGATCAGGATAGCCGTCCTAGTATCTCCTTGTTTGATTTCGCTAAGTTCTTTCCCTAAGCACCACACACAATTCTGTCAAAACATTTTATTACTTCGATTCTGCAGCAGAAAACAAGAAGCTGTGGGGAAATATGACAACCAACACAAACATTAAAAAAAAACTACAAGTCTTTTCATTGTTCTGGCTATAATGTTATTTAAAAAACTAAATACATTAAATGAAACAATTTAAACACTTGTTGGGATAGTGATATCGCAAGTGAAACACGGACAAAGCAAAATGTAATGAATAATAAACAGCAGTTCAAAGTTCAATGTGAAAAGATGCTCCCAACATTTTGGCCACATTAAAAAACATTAGTTTTAGAGGATGTGCCAAAACCAGCCACAGCAAAATGTCATGAATAATAAACAAACATACACAACAGCCGTTCAAAATTCAGTGACAAGAGATGCTACCAGCATCTTAGGCATGTTAAAAAGCATTAGTTTAAAAGATATCCCAAAACCAATCACAGCATCTTACTAGCTGTTTCTGGCGGAAGCTAATGAACAATAAACTAACATACTAAAGAGCTTCTATATCGAAATGGAGTGACTATGGCCACTGCCGCCCATCAAGCAATGGCTCGCAAACTGTTCCTCCGTACAACACTTAATGGCAGAAGTGGAAATTGATGAAGATGATGACTAAAGAGCAGTTCACAATGCAGGGTCAAAAGATAGTCCCAGTATCTTGGGCATGTTAAAAGGCATTAGTTCTATACAATGTCCCAAAACCAATCACAGCGTTTTACTAGCTGTTTGTGGCAGGAGCTAATGAACAATCAACATACAAACTAAACAGCAAGGCTGTCCTAGGAGATGGACTGATGACATTAAAGAGCTTCTATATCGATATGGAGTGACAATAGCCATTGCCGCCCATCAAGCAATGGCTCATAAACTGTTCCTCCCCACCACACTTAACGGCAGAAGTGATGATGATGACTAAAGAGCAGTTCACAATACTAAGGTTAGTTGCGTATCCTTTACAGGACGTTGCAGAACCAACCCCCCCCCCCCAACAGCCTCTGGCAGTTGTGTGGTTTTTCTAGGCAAATTTACATCCGGTAGTTTGCCACTGCTTTCTGCATGGTCAGCTTTCTTGATACCCCTGTCGCAACCAATGCAAGGCGAATGGCCAGCAGCTGGGATCGAACCCGGCATTACGAAGCGTTCGCATCGACTTAGCCACAGAGCCAACAGTTTACAATGCAGTATCAAAAGATGGTCTCACCATCTTTGGCATGTTAAAAGGCATTAGTTCTACAGAATGTCCCAAAACCAGCCACATCCCTTATAAGCTGTTTTTGGTTGCACAAGGTTCATTAGTATGTTAAGTTGAATCAAGAACCGATATCACAGCACTATGACCATTCCCATAAGTGCTCTGTCCCCATCTTCAGCAGCCAGCGCAGTTCCAATACCAATGGTGCCAGTAGCCAATACTTGGCGCTCCAAGAAAAGGCAAGAGAGACATACAATCAGACTGCTTTCTGAATGGTTCAAAATCTACACTGCCAAATCAGCTGTAGCTTAACTGGACCTGTGATGCTTGATTTATAAAACTGTATTCCTAACTCCTAGGACACAGATATAAACTCTTTTTGATCTATCTGGGGTGTAATATATGTAGCCTGCACATAACAAAAGACAAGTTATTTTGTGCAGAAAAATCATCCTTAATAAATACACTCTACAATCCGTCAGAAATGACTATTTCGTGTATGATAAGCCAGATTTTCCCATCTGAAAATCTTAACCTCTGCACGTCCAGCACAGACCACGAGGTAGACCAAGAACAAGATGGAAAGATAACATCAGAGAAACTAAAGGTAAAGGTAAAGTCGGGAGATGTGAACCAGCGTCATTGCACACGGTTATAAACCATAAGTGCTCTGCCACCAGTACAGACAGCTGATGAGAAATTTCCGCCTGTGTTGCCGTTCGCACATAACTGTAGCTACAGCGACGTTCCTCCATTTACCCCAGAGCATCACTCTGGTACCCATTTCCTAGAGGCTGGGTGAACCCCGGGAGCCACCCAGTTTCGAACACCGACAGTGGGCTGCAGCGAGTCGCAGCTAGATTTGAAAGCGAGCTTCTTATCGACTACGCTAATGCGGCCCCCAATTAGAGAAACTCTACAACAGCACAATGTGTCCATGGTTGGAGTGGAAATAAGAACAAGAAGCAAAACCTTGACACCCAAAGCCGTAAAAGAAAAGAAGAAAAAGAAGAGGAGGAGGAGGAGGAGGAGGAGAAGAAGAAGAAGAAGAAGAAGAAGAAGAAGAAGAAGAAGAAGAAGAAGAAGAAGAAGAAGAAGAAGAAGAAGAAAAAGAAGCAGAAGAAGAAGAAGTAGAAGAAGAAGCAGAAGAAGAAGCAGAAGAAGAAGAAGAAGAAGAAGAAGAAGAAGAAGAAGAAGAAGAAGAAGAAGAAGAGAAGAAGAAGAAGAGAAGAAGAAGAAGAAGAAGAAGAAAAATAAGAAGAAGCAGAAGAAGAAGAAGAAGAAGAAAAAGAAGAAGAAGCAGAAGAAGAAGAAAAAGAAGAAGAAGAAGAAGAAAAAGAAGAAGAAGCAGAAGAAGAAGAAGAAAAAGAAGAAGAAAAAGAAGAAGAAGCAGAAGAAGAAGAAGAAGCAGAAGAAGAAGAAGAAGAAGATTCCAAGGAAATGCAGAAAGGAATATGAAAATCCCAACACAGAAGTAGAAAGACTTCACCTGTGTGGACATAAGATGACATAATCTCAACCACTACAGACTAACTTCAAAAAGAGAAGAATATCCTGTAGCTGAATTGACCTTGAATTTTCTGTTCGATGACCTCAATTTACTTTACACTCAGAGGCTCCTTCATCTGCTTCCTGCGCCTGCGGGGATGTGACCATTTTGGCTTTGGCCCGGGTCTTGCGGTAAGGCTTACTTTCTTGTGAAGGTGCCTTCTTTGGGCTGTTTGTTATCGTGGTGAGAGCTTTCTGCCGTGGCTTGCCTGTGAAAGCATGCAAACAATTTAATCTTAGGCTTCCATGCTAACAATGTGGTTAATCTTACATTTCCACGGTGCTCACCTGGATAATCTTGGCACTCCATTTGTCTGATGTACAGTGTGACAAGAGGCAAATTCGCATACCTCATACACTGTGATGTTTGTTTGTTCTTTTGTAATATCCTACCCCCAGATGATATCAAAGGACAGTCTAACAATTTAGAGGATGGAAAGACTGGGTTTCCCGGCTGTCTGATGCTTTTAATGACCCCGAAACATCTAGAACTGGCCCTAACCCCAACCCACCTATGTCCCACGAGAGAGTCCAGCCTAGGTCCTATGACTGCATGCAACCTATCCACCACCCCCTGAAATATTAGACTATCCCGTAACCTGTGGATTTCCCCTGTTTACGGTAGGATATTAAGAAAGCACCTATTTATTAGTTGTATTTTATTTGTTTACACATCACACAGGGCTGCAGTCTATTTCTCCAATCAATTTTAATCTGCGCAATTTTTTAAATATCATGAATGGAATCCAGTCTAGCACCTTTGGCCTCTCTCATCAACCTTCGCATTAGGGTTCCTCTTGGATGCTGTTTCTTATTTCAGTGCCTGTTTAAGGATTCTCTGTGTGCTTTTCCTCTGAGTGTTCCCAAAATATGTCCATCTTTGTCTGATAACTGTTGAAACCAGTGGCTACCCAGACATTTTGTTTTCACATTTAATTCCTCGCTTTTTATGCTGACTGCGAACTGCCATCGTATACCGGCTAGATGTACACATGTGGATCGGAAGATCGTGGGTTTAGGTCCTGGTGGAGCCCGACCTTTTTCCCCAAAAAAACTTTTTCAAAAATGATTTTGGCTCCCAGATCGACCCAGTCTTGGGTGGATACCAGGTAAAGTCCTGGTAAGTAAAGGTGACCAGCATGATGCTGACTACATCACCCAATATGTGCCAATTGGTCTATAAAATATAGGTCTAGCCCTTTACACCTAATAGGCCTTAAATATGGGTGGAAAGGAGTCTTTTATTGTTCATGAACTTTTTGAAGCATTTGTTTTCTAATGATGTTAACTTATGCTGCATGTCTCTAGTGTTTCTCCAACTTTCACAGGGATATGTTAAAACTGAAATAAGATTCTTCTTCTTCTTCACTTCCTCTTTTACCGCTGTGGGTGTCGAGGGAGATATAAGGTTCTGTTTCTAGCTCTTCTGGCTGCCTCGACCATAGGCACATCGTGCTGTTGTAGAGTTTCTCTGATGTTATCCTTCCATCTTGTTCTTGGTCTACCCCGTGCTCTACGTCCTTCTCTTTCAATGTATGCTTTGTATGGTATGGTGTCACAACATAAGATTACAATTGAAAATATGTAGCTTGGTTTTAAAACAGTATACATTGTTTCCACTTTGCTTTTGTGGTACGGGTTCACTCGCGGGGGTAGGCAGAAAAGCCACATTTCTCCCAGATTAACGGTACCTATAATGGAATCAAGGCCGAAGGGTTGCGATATCCATAGTACCGAGCCAAAGGGTTTACAACTCATGGTTTCTGGATACGTTAAAAAAAAATATATATATATTTTTTAAATTATCCACTGGGCTGTGGTAGCAAGAATAAGAGAAAGAGAGAATAGGAGGGAGGGTGAAGAAGGGGGAGAGACAGCAAGACAAAGAGAGGGGAAGGTAGCAAGATAGGGAGAGTAGAAGAGAGGATGGAGGAAGGAAGGAAGGAGGGAAGGAAGGAAGGAAGGAGAGAGTGAGACAGAGGGGCAGGTAGTGGCAGAGAGCAACAGTAAAGGAGAAAAGTGGAGGAAGTGAGAGATCAAGACAGAAGGTCAGAGAGAGTAAAACAGAGAGGTAGAGGGAGGGGGGGGAGATAGAGGGGGAGGTAGTGAGAGAGAGAGAGAGAGAGGAGAGAGAGGGAGAGAGAGAGAGAGAGAGAGAGAGAGAGAGAGAGAGAGAGAGAGAGAGAGAAAAGGGGCTCAGCAGCAATCCTAATCTAACATGACCTTTCTCTGACATTCCCAATGATACTTACCAAAGCATCTTGCCTAGACCTGGTTCTCATTGGCCGTGGCAGCCCGGTTGCCTGGCCAGTCCGTGTTGAGGCAGGTTGTGGCAGTCGGCTGGTGTGTGCAAATATCTTACATCCTGTGGTACTCCTCGTTTCTGGCACTGATTCTTTAAAACAGAGGGAGGAAATGTAACAGTTTAATTTCAAACTTAGGACATCTTTAATTACTTCTTCTTCTACTAGTTCATTCCATGTGGTGTTGGTATTCATGTCATCCACAACCTTCTGTCTCGTATATTTTCAATCAATTCTTAAACAGATGATCTTCCATGCCATGTTGCTAAATTGTACAGCATCACTTCTCTCGGTCTTCCTCTGCCTCTCTCCCCCTCCAGCTTCTCATCATCACAATGTACTCTAGTTTTCTCCATTTCATGACAAGCTTGAAGAAGGTAGATTAACAACAATAGACCCCTAACAAGCATGTCATAGAAGTCGACCAACTTTACAGCATCCCCTCTCTCGGTCTTCATCTGCATCTCTCTCTCTCTCTTCAACTTCTCTATCGTCACAATGTACTCTAGTTTTCTACTTTTTATGATAAGGCCCGAAGAAGGTAGATTAACAAGATTAGAACCACTCTCTCTCTCTAACAAACATGTCGTAGGAGTCGACTAACTGTGGGCTCCCTTCAAAGTCAGAGTGCATCTGGCTGACAGGCAAGTAACCAACAGCCTGCATACACATAAGTCAGATTTGTAAAACAGATGTGCATGCAACACTCAGATTCTGGGACAAGAGTAAAGTACAGAGATGGACAAACAACCACAACTTTTCGTCAAAGTTTACAGCCGGTGAATGAGAAGAAGTTTCTCTCAATAAGGCCAGAAGAGTAGGAAGCAGAACCTTTCACCTCTCTCAAAAACAAAAGCAGTAAATAGGAAGGAAGTGAGGAAAAAGGTGTTGAGGGAGGGGAAGGGGGTAGAGCCTAAGCATTTCAGGCCACATGGCTGGTACAATCATCCTGCACTGTGAAGGTTAGGATGTTTGTTTTTGCCACCCATAGAAATAAACGCCCATCATCTTAGTGAGGATTCAATCCCCAGATCTCCAGGACAAGCCCAGTGTTCTAACCGTTTGGCCAGCCGCTCTTCCCTGTAATAATCAAAACTTATAGAGGGTAATAAAAAAAAACATACCTTGCACAGTCAGCTTCGACTTCTTGACTCCCGCAGCTTCCTGTGACTGATCAGTGGATCTCCTCTTCTGTAAGGACATTCTCCTGGATACCCTTGGAGATGGAAGGGGTTTGAGCTCATCGGCTACATCAATAGGCTGTGTCACAATAGGTTCTGGTCCTAATGCATTGGCCCTGCTTGAGACAGTTGATGTAGAACTGGACAGGTGAGAGACCTTTGATGTTGAACTGGATGGGTCCGAAACCTTTGATGTAGAACTGGACAGGTGAGAGATCTTTGATGTTGAACTGGATGGGTCCGAAACCTTTGATGTAGAATTGGACAGGTGAGAGATCTTTGATCTGGAACTGGACAAATCTGAGTCCACTGTATTATCAGTGGACAGATCAGAGATCTTTGCTGGGATGTTCTGTGCTTTAAGAACACACACATTTGTAAATGTTTGCTTCTTTAATGGAGATTCTGGTACTTTCGATGCCAATGTTTTAAACTTTGACAAAGATATTTCTGAATCTTTCAAAGTCTGTGTTTGCATCTTCGACATAGAGGACAGTACATCTGAAATGAATTCTGCTTTCTGCTTTTCAGTAGACTGCACAAGCTGTGGTGGAATAGCAGACTTTGGAGTACTGGGTCTGGATTTCTGAACAGACTGTGCTTTGGGTGAACGCAGCTTCAAGCGAGTTGAGCTTCGAGTTGTATTTAATCTTCCGGTACTGGAATCCATGTGACTGTTGGCCCCTGCAATATTTTGACTATTTTCAGTTGCTGCTGGCTTTTCTTTGGTATCCCAACTTGCTTTATTGTTTACCTGAGATGCGCTATGAGCTTGTACCGAGTCTGTACCGAGTTTATTGCCAACATGTGAAATGACATTACTTTCTTCTGATAAGTTGTCACTGTCAACTGTGTGTGCAATGAAAATGAATTTTTCTTTGGAACTGGAACTTGTTTTATTGCCTTCCTCTAATTTACTCTTAGCTTCTACTATGTTTACATCGGAAATGGTATGGGGACTCATTTTATTGTCCTTCTCTAATATCATCTGAGGATTTGCTGTGTCTACATCAGAAATGAGTTTTTCTTTGGTATGCAAACTGACTGTTTTGGTTTCCTCTAAGGCACTGAGAGGTTTAGCTGTGTCTCCTGACACCATCTCCCTCAGATGTACACCAGACTCCTCTGTCTTATTGTCACAGCTTGGAAGACCATGTTCTGAAGCATCACCAGGCAATGACCCACCACCGCTTCCTTGGGCAGGTTTAGATGCTTCTGTACTCCCCCCTGTGTTTGGCTCACTGTGCAGGTTCTGGGCTCCAAAAGTGAGACTGGAACCGGTTCCCTGGACTGCAACTATCATTCGTGGTTTCTCCCCTTTCAGCAAAGCATCTGAAACAGGCAACAGACAATAAACTAGACCTGCCAATCAAGTCACCATATTTATATTCCATGACCACTAAATCCCTGTATGGGTTCCACGACCCCCGCTTTCTTTCACTTTGTTTGGTGGATGGTGTTTCTGTGTGTGTTTGTAGTGTGTGTGTGTGTGTGTGGTGGGGGGGGGGGGGGGGGAACCATAGCCCCCAACACGCATGTTTTAAAAGGGAACTAACTAGGGCTCTGATGAAATTCAATGTGTTGGTCTGAATCTGAAAAAAGGGCAGATACTGCAGCCTAGCTGTGAACCACAGTACAGTGTTCCAACAACCCTTGTAAGGGGCGACTGTAGAAAAAGAATTAACACTTACATGCAAGCACTATAGTGGTTTAAGATGTAAGAGGGGACTGCCGAAGAAGAATTAACACTTGCTAGCACTATAGTGGTTCGAGACGTATGACGCGACTACAGAAGAAGAATTAACACTTACATGCTAGCACTATAGTGGTTCGAGACATAAGGGGCGACTGCAGAAGAAGAATTAACACTTACATGCTAGCACTATAGTGGTTTGAGACATAAGGGGCAACTACAGAAGAAGAATTAACACTTACATGCTAGCACTATAGTGGTTCGAGACATAAGACGCGACTACAGAAGAAGAATTAACACTTACATGCTAGCACTATAGTGGTTTGAGACATAAGGGGCGATTGCAGAAGAAGAATTAACACTTACATGCTAGCACTATAGTGGTTTGAGACATAAGGGGCGACTGCGGAAGAAGAATTAACACTTACATGCTAGCACTATAGTGGTTCGAGACATAAGGGGCGATTGCAGAAGAAGAATTAACACTTACATGCTAGCACTATAGTGGTTTGAGACATAAGGGCGACTGCGAAGAAGAATTAAACTTACCATACATGCTAGCACTATAGTGGTTCGAGACATAAGAGGCGACTGCGGAAGAAGAATTAACACTTACATGCTAGCACTATAGTGGTTCGAGACATAAGAGGCGACTGCGGAAGAAGAATTGACACTTACATGCTAGCACTATAGTGGTTCGAGACGTAAGACGCGACTACAGAAGAAGAATTAACACTTACATGCTAGCACTATAGTGGTTCGAGACATAAGGGGCGACTACAGAAGAAGAATTAACACTTACATGCTAGCACTATAGTGGTTCGAGACATAAGGGGCGACTACAGAGAAGTTTAACACTTACATGCTAGCACTATAGTGGTTCGAGACATAAATGGCGACTGCGGAAGAAGAATTGACATTACATGCTGGCACTATAGTGGTTCGAGACGTAAGAACGCAACTACAGGAAGAAAGATGTAACACTTACAATGCTAGCACTATAGTGGTTCAGAGACATAAGGGGCCGACTGCAGAAGAAGAATTAACACTTACATGCTAGCACTATAGTGGTTCGAGACGTAAGACGCGACTACAGAAGAAGAATTAACACTTACATGCTAGCACTATAGTGGTTCAAGACATAAGGGGCGACTACAGAAGAAGAATTAACACTTACATGCTAGCACTATAGTGGTTCGAGACATAAGGGGCGACTGCAGAAGAAGAATTAACACTTACATGCTAGCACTATAGTGGTTCGAGACATAAGACGCGACTGCGGAAGAAGAATTAACACTTACATGCTAGCACTATAGTGGTTTGAGACATAAGGGGCGACTGCGGAAGAAGAATTAACACTTACATGCTAGCACTATAGTGGTTCAAGACATAAGGGGCGACTGCAGAAGAAGAAGAATTAACACTTACATGCTAGCACTATAGTGGTTCAAGACATAAGGGGCGACTGCAGAAGAAGAATTAACACTTACATGCTAGCACTATAGTGGTTTGAGACATAAGGGGCGACTGCGGAAGAAGAATTAACACTTACATGCTAGCACTATAGTGGTTCGAGACATAAGGGGCGACTGCAGAAGAAGAATTAACACTTACATGCTAGCACTATAGTGGTTTGAGACGTAGTGATGGAAGGCTGGGTTCCTGGAAAGAGGCAGGGGCTGACCAGTAAAAAGATGAAGACAGGGCACTGAAAACACTCTGAGCATGAAAACTAGTTTAAAAAAAAGTGTGATAGAAATTACAATAACCATGCCACTGTCTTGTAACCAGTCAATATTGTAAAGGATGCCAAGAGTGTTAAGCGTGTGACATCACGGTGAAAATAAACACGATAGCGTCATAATGATAGTTCAAATATGGCTGCCTGACTTTTGACATGCACCAGAGAGGTGCAACATTTTTTTATGCATTTTTTGATCGGTGAAGAAGTGAAACTTATAGAAATTCATCAGTGAATGAAGGTTCAGTATGGTGATGCATGTCTTTTAGTCCAGCAAGTGTAGGAGTGGAGTAGAAAGTTTCAGAACGGCGTGACTTCTGTGACAGACTGTTCATGACCGGGTGAGACACACAGAGTAGTGACCCCTGAGTCGACTGCAGCCGTGGAAGGCCTCATACAGGTTACAAAACAATGGCATGGTTATTGTTATTTCTATCAGATGATATTTACGGTCTTTATTTGAAGTCCCCTCATAAATGAGTATGAGGCGGTGGTAAATGATGAAGAACCTTTTGATTTTTAAGGGAGGCCAAAAGGCAAAGTGAGTGGCGTCCGTGGCTCAGGCGTTGCGAGTCCTGCTCGTAATTTCAATGCACCTATGATTAAAACCCACTGCTGGCTGCGTGAATCTTTTATCGTGGTATGGGACATCGCAGGTCAACCCAGCCTCAAATGGGTACCAGGATGTATGTCCTGGGGAAGCAAAGACAGCCGGCGTAATGCTGACCACAACACCTAGTTAGTGCTGATTGGTCTGTCAAAATATGGGTGCTCTTCCCACATGCCCGATGTGACTAAGACGTAAAAAGGGATCTTTACTTTTACTTTAGAAAAGGAATCACTTTCTTAAAATGATCTGCTGTAGGCATTTGAGGGTTGGGGGGGGGGGGGGGGGGGGGGGGGGAGAGACAAATTCTATATATCCAAATTAGCTGACTGGAATAAGACCACCAGGAAGACCTATTAGATTGTTGGGAAATAATATACAAATATACCTACAAATACTTGGAGTCATTAAATGGAAAGAGAAGGCCACTCATAGAGATACAGGGAGGCCGGTGATATCTGCAGCAATGAACCACAAAGGCTCGGAGTGCTGAAGAAGACGAGAAAGGAGGAGGAGAAAGTAAAGTGAAGTTGAACCCCACTAGGAAAGCACACTGAGCAATGAACTCTTTCAGTCCCAAAGAACGCATCATACATTCATAGGTTCCTACCTAGAAGCCTAGTGAATGCAGGATGCACCAATTTTACGTCTCTCTTCACTATCCCTTAGGCCCCTCGGGACTGACGGTGCTAACACCAGGTGACACAAAGTGCAGAATGTCACTATTCAGATAACAATCCCTTTGGTACAAATCTCAGAAGCCACATTCAACCTTAAGGTTATACTGGGGACCCCTGACAGTCAACCATAAGGTTATACTGGGGACCCCTGACAGTCAACCATAAGGTTTTACTGGGGACTCCTGACAAGTCAACCATAAGGTTTTACTGGGGACCCCTGACAAGTCAACCATAAGGTTTTACTGGGGCCCCATGACAGTCAACCATAAGGTTTATACTGGGGACCCCCGACAGTCAACCATAAGGTTTTACTGGGGACCCCCGACAGTCAACTGTAAGATTTTACTGGAGCTCCCCCCTCCCCCCGACAGTTAACCGTAAGGGGGCCCCCATGACAGTTAACAGTAAGGCCATACTGAGGTCCCTGAACAGTCAACTGTAAGATTATACTTGGGGCCCCATGACAGTCAACTGTAAGGTAATACTGGGGCACCAGACAGATACATGGTGCAGACAGGGTAGGACAAAGAAGAAGAAAATGAAAAAGAAGAAATTCCCATTAGATTGCACTTGCCACCACATGTTGTACAACACACAGCTACAAAGAGAGACACAAAACAGTAGTGTCCCCAGGACTTACTCAGCCGCTTGTTGCGACTGTTCAGCTTCTCGTTGAGTCTCTGCATGTCATTGGATTTGTTGAAGTGTCTCTCCGCAGCCTCAGACATCTTCATGAACTTCTCCTGGTACACGTCCCTCTCCTGCTTCACTTCATCCAGTTCTTCCTTCAACGCCTGAAGCTGACAGCAAAAGGTTAAAGGTTAAAGTCGAGCAAAGCTAGAATTTATTTGTTTCTTGCCTTTTTTTTAACTGACATGTAACGCTGCAGAAAAAGGCTCCATATTCCTCTGCAAATATGGTTAGATGATGCTGTTCCAGCACACTTATACCCAGCAAAGGTGAACACAGTTTAAAAAAATTAATTCATTAAAAAAACAAACAGCACACTTCTTCAATTCTAAATTACTCTATCCATGATTAAATGTTCTCAACTTCTTTAGTTCTGTAACTCTATCCCTCCCCCCTCCCCCCCCCCCCCACCCCCCCCCGGCCTCTATCCCCCCCGCCCCCCCCCCCCCCCTCCCGCCCCCCCACACCCACCCCCCCTCCCCAAGCTTCTAGTCCCCCCCCCCCCCCCCCCCCCCCCCCGATTGTTCCACTACTTTAGTTCAGTAACACCATATCCTCTTAAAGCAGTGATTCTCAACCTTCCAAATGCGGCAACTCTTTAATACAGTCCCTCATGTTGCAGCGAACCAAAAACATAAAATTCCTAACTTCAGTAAATATGTGTTTTCTGATGGTCTTAGGTGTCCCCTGTGAAAGGGTCATTCGAACCCCAAAACTGGTCACAACCCATAGCTTGAGAACCACTGCCTGAGGCTGTTCCACTATTTTAGTTCAGTAATGCCCCCTGCCCCAGATTACTCACTCTCTTTAGTTTAGGAACACTATTTCTCCACGCTTTTTGTCTCTCTGTTCTGTAAATCTCTTTTTTCCCTCTCTCCAGAGTTCACCATAATTCAGTTTCATAACTTCACATTCCACAAACATTCCGAGATTTTATAATTCAGCACCGTCACTGTCTTCCAGATTCCCACTTCCCCTAACTAAGTAACTCCTTTGTGCTCCAGACAATCCACACTCTTTTACCTCCGTGTGGGATCTGGAGCAGGAGTCTCGTTGAGCCTCCTCCGCAACAAGCAGGTTGTGCAAGGCGACTATTTGAGGGAGTTTCCTTTGAAGTCGGACTGCATCTGCCTGAGAGGCTAGGAACCAACAGTCTGCATACAAGTAAGCCAGATCTGTAAAATTGATGTGTAGGCAAAACTCAAAATTCTGGACCAAGATCAAAGTCCACAAATGGAAGAACAACCAGAACTTTCCAGAGTTCGCAGCTGGTGAATGCTAAGAATAAGATACCCCCTTTATTTTGTTCTCCAAAATTGACCCAACCAAAGAAAAGAGAAACATCAGAAACATACCTTGCTGTCATCAACACTGTCCACTTCTTTAGCCGATTTGAGTTTCTCCACCTGCTCTGTGAGGCGCTGTATCTTCTTACGATCCATAGACAGCTGGGCACTTAGTTCAGAACATCTTTGCTCCCATTTCCGTAGCAGCTAAATGTTGCAAAATTGTATTTAATATTTCATGAGTTAACATAAGATACTTGGTCTTCTTTTCTTCTTTCGTTCTCCTGAAATAAGTTGTTTATATCAGCAATTTTGTCTCTGGTATAAATTTCACTGTTGTTTTTTATTTTGTGGAACCTCATGCAAGCCCCCTGCCATGTATCCGTGTTGTTTGCCGTGGATGATAGCCTGTTTTGACCTTAACTGAGCTGGCAGGGGATCTCAGAGTTGGTGACCTCTCAACCTTGCGCCTGAACCTTCTCCCCCCTCCACAGGTGTGATAGGTTAGGTTAGTTGCGTATCCTTCACAGGACGTTGCAGAACCAACCCCAACAGCCCCTGTAGTTTGCCATTGCTTTCTAGACCGTCAGCTTTATTGATACCACTGTCGAAACCAACGCAAGGTGCATGGCCTACAGCTGAGATCAAACCCAGCATCCCGGCATTACGAAGTGTTCGCATCGACTTAGCCACAGAGCCGACCAGGTGTGATAACGAATATCAAAAACTCACTGTATAGTGAGTGACGTCCATGGGTAAAGTCTCCTGCTATACGACAAACAGTGGCTCACATTCAGTTCAGACTGGCCATTTATTCTAGAGATAGGAGTGACATTTATTCGAAGCTGGAGTACATTTGCCAGGTAGGCCAGGAATAAATAGACTGTGCAGGTCTGTCTGTGAAGTGGATGCACACAAATCTCCACTCCTGGAACAAAGCCCAAGTTCAGAAATGATCAAACTACCAGAACTTTCCGCCTGAGTTTACAGATGGTGAGCACAAACAAACAAAACATAAGATATGATCCTTATGAATTAACTATGAAACCCTGTGTCTTGTTTTAGGCCAGTCATACATTTCAAACTCAACTCAAGACATCTGAGCTGGCAGGCAGGCATCCTTTAGATCAGTAATTCTTAAACTGTGCGCCACAGTGCCCCGGGGAGCCTCGACCTCTTCGAAGACATGCAAGTTGTTTTTATAAATCTCTCACATACGAATAGACACACTGTTACTTAGGTTAGGGCGCCATTGAAAACATTTTAATTGAAAAAAGGCACCGCAACTAAGAAAAGTTTGCGAAACACTGCTATAGATCAATGGCTGTTTTTGTAGATCAGCAGTTTTCAACCGGGATGGGGGGCAAGAAAATTTCCAGGGGGACATCAAGCAATTTTGATACTGCATTTTTACTTGTACTAATCCCTTACACTAACATTGTTTTCAGTCTAATTATAAATACAATAATTTGTAACTATCTATAAAATAAAAAGGCAAGGATGTTTTTGTTCTCCCGAACAGTTTGTACGTCTACCCTGAACAGTTTGTACGTCTACCCTGAACAGTTTGTACGTCTACCCTGAACAGTTTGTAAGTCTACCCTGAACAGTTTGTAAGTCTACCCTGAACAGTTTGTACGTCTACCCTGAACAGTTTGTACGTCTACCCTGAACAGTTTGTACGACTACCCTGAACAGTTTGTACGTCTACCCTGAACAGTTTGTACGTCTACCCTGAACAGTTTGTACGTCTACCCTGAACAGTTTGTACATCTACCCTGAACAGTTTGTACATCTACCCTGAACAGTTTGTACGTCTACCCTGAACAGTTTGTACATCTGCCCTGAACAGTTTGTACATCTACCCTGAACAGTTTGTACATCTGCCCTGAACAGTTTGTACATCTGCCCTGAACAGTTTGTACGTCTACCCTGAACAGTTTGTACGTCTACCCTGAACAGTTTGTACATCTACCCTGAACAGTTTGTACATCTACCCTGAACAATTTGTACATCTACCCTGAACAGTTTGTACATCTGCCCTGAACAGTTTGTACATCTACCCTGAACAGTTTGTACGTCTACCCTGAACAGTTTGTACGTCTACCCTGAACAGTTTGTACATCTACCCTGAACAGTTTGTACATCTACCCTGAACAGTTTGTACATCTACCATCAAAAATCTAATTAGTAGGATAACATATGCATTTGATTCTTTAGAAACAAAATATTGTTTATGGTTGTGCCATATATTCAAGGGATTCGCCAACTGCTCTAGACTGTTCAGCAACCAAACAGTCTACAAACAACTAACCTCTTTATGCTGTTCGTTGATCTGCACAGAGCTGTTACTGCCCTCGCTGACTAGAGTCTGGCTGTGTTGGTTCTGAAAATATGAACATACAGAACATATTGGCGAACATTTGTGTATCCATTTGTAGTAATGATCTTTGCTCACATTTGTCCTGTCATCAGGTATGTGTAAGCAGACAGGTTGACCGGATTCCCCCCCCCCCCCCCACCCCCCCCCCCCCACCCTTGGGGGTGTACTGCAAATGCAGAAGGCATGTGGGACATGGCAACAAGAAAAACTGAAGATACAGAAACCTGCACCTGGAAAGAATGATGCAGCAGCGAGTGTCTGCAGGAGTCTGAGCACTGCTTGAGACTTGACAGAAAGGCAGGTCAAGTAGTTAACCAAACAACACTGATCAGCAGTGGAGACACTCTTTTCTGGCTGTTGAGCAAGTAGATGGTGCTAAGATGGGCTTGCCCTGAATGCAGTGATGTCAAAATTTTGACCCAGATGACCTGTCATCAGCCACAAGTGTGAGTGTGTGGGCATGCACAGCTGTGAATGTGTTGCGGTTGTGAATTAGTGCATGTGTCTGAATGGGTGTGCGCATGATTGAAAAACATTTATATATATATATATTTTTTTTTAACAGTACAATAAAGGGCCCTTTTCCCCGCCTTCAGGCAGATTGGACACATAGGACTAGAACTAAATTCTAAAGACCTATAGGCACTCAGTGGGTGATGTGGTCAACATCACGTCAGCCGCTTTTACTTTCCAGGACTTTACCCATGTAAGAGACCCACTGCATCTGTAAAAAGCATGTTGTAAAAGGTGACTAAATTAGGGGCACACCTGCCTGAAGCAAGGAACCAACAGCCTGCATACAAATAAGTCAACTTTGTAAAATGAATGTGCACACAAAATTCAAATTCTGGAACAAAACTTCAAGACCAGAAATGGTGGGTGAACAACCAGAACTTTCCGCCAGAGTTTACAGCAGGTGAATACAAAGATGAAGATGATGTTTGTACTAACAGTCTTACTAACCTGCAAGTCCTTTAACTGACTTTGCAGTTGCGCCTTTTCAGCTGCAGACTGACTCAGCTCCTGTAGCGTCTCTGCCAAGTGCTTCTCCTGGATTTCAAACTTCTCTTTGAGTTGTACATGTTCAGATGCTGTTACTGCCATCTCCTTCAGTTGATCTTGAAGCTGGTGGTTGGCAGATTCCAGTATTTGCAACTTGTCCTGAAGAGATGCTTTCTCTAGTGTTATATCTTCTATCTTCTGGTTCAGTTCGTGTAGCTTATCTTTAAGCTGGGAATTTCTGGACTCTAGAGTCTGGATCTGATCTTGGAATGACACTTTCTCTATTGCTGCATTTTCTATCAGCTGGTCGTATTCTTTCAGCTTGTCTTCAGCTTCACAATTACTTGACTGAAGTTTCTTGACCTCATCCTGAAGTGACACTTTTTCTATTGCTGCATTTTCTATCAGCTGGTCAAATTCTTTCAGCTCGTCTTGAAGTTGGCAATTATTAGATTTCAGCTTCTGGATTTCTTCCTTGAGTGAGACTTTCTCTACTGCTGCAATTTCAATTAACTGGTCCAATTCTTTCAGCCTGTCTTCAGCTTCACACTTTGTGGACTGAAGTTTCTTGAGCTCATTCAGTAGCGTTACTTTCTCTTCTGCTGCATTTTCTATCAACTGATCACATTCTTTCAGCTTTGATTCAAGCTGGCAATTGCTAACTTTAAGATTCTTCACCTCATCTTGAAGTGATGCTTTCTCCAAACCAGAACCTTCTAACATCTTGTCCAATTCTTTCAGCTTGTCCTCAAGCTGACAATTGCTAGATTTGAGTTTACTGACCTCATCTTGAAGTAAAGCTTGTTCCGTTTTCTTTAGTGTTGCACATTCTGTAATCTGGACCAATTCTTTCAGCTTGTATTCAAGTTGACAATTGTCACATTCTAGTTTCTTGACCTCACCCTGAAGTGAAACTTTCTCTATTGCAGAATTTTCTATTATCTGGTCTAATTCTTTCAGCCTGTCTTCAGCTTCATACTTTGTGGTCTGAAGTTTCTTGACCTCATTCAGCAGCGCTACTTTCTCTTCCGCTGCATTTTCTATCAACTGATCACATTCTTTCAGCCTGTCTTCAAGTTGACAATTGTCACATTCTAGTTTCTTGACCTCACCCTGAAGTGAAACTTTCTCTATCGCAGAATTTTCTATTATCTGGTCTAATTCTTTCAGCCTATCTTCAGCTTCATATTTGTGGACTGAAGTGGTCTCATTCACTAGTGTTACTTTCTCAGCTGCATTCTCTATCAAGTTTTCAGCTTCCTCTCACAAGTTGACAATTGTCACATTCCAGTTTCTTGACCTCTGTTTGAAGTGCCATTTTCTCAGCTGTCAAATCGTCTATCTTCTGGTCCAGTTCTTTCAGCTTGTCTTCAACTTGATGGTTCTGAGATTCAAACCTACTGACAATGTTTTCAAGGGAGGCTTTCTCATTTGTCAAATCGTCTACCATTTTGGTCATTTTTTTCACTTTCTCTTCCAAGCCACAGTTATCACACTCCAACTTCACGATCTTTTTCTCAAACAAACTGTTTCTTTGCATCAAATCCTCCATCTCCTTCTCCATCTCTTTCACCTTATTATCCAACAGTTGCTTTGTCTGTTCAACTTTCTCCACAGTCTCTCTGAGTGAATCTTTCTCCAGCTCCACAGCCCCCAACATCTCATCAAGATTATCCCTTCTAACCAACTCTTTTTCCAGATCTTGTACCTTCTGTTCTAAAACGCTCTGCTTATCTATCCCCATCTTCAACTCTTCTTTTAACTGCTTGTTATCATTCTCTACATGAGTCAGAGTGGCCACCCTCTCTTTCAACTGATCCCTCTCAAGGACAGCTAAGTTAAAACCTTGAATCATCTGTTCAGATTTACTTAGGTCTGTGGCAGGTGTTTCTTTTGTCTGCTGCAGGTTTTCTTTCAAAGCCCTGTGTGCTTCAGCTTCCTGTTCAAGATCCTCTTTAAGCTGACCAATTAAACTTTCGAACTCCTTGTATTTGGTGAAAACATTTTCATGTTCATTCTTCAATTTTTGCATCTGATCATTTTTACAATCAAGATCAAGCTGTAAAGATGTTATCTGATTCCTCATTTCTGAAATTCTGGCATTTAAAGATTCTTCCGCCTCTTTACTTTTGCAAAGCTCATCCTCTGTATCACTCAACTGTTGTACAGAAAAATTAACACTTGTGGCAAGGGACTCAACCTGTACTGTCATATTTTCACAAAGAATTGTCTTTTCCTGAAGCAGTTCATTCAGTGATTGAACGTGAGTTGACAAGTCTGATGTTGTCTTTAACTCCTCCTCAAGCCGCTGTTTCATGTCATTATTCTTTCCTTCTAAAGAATGAACATAATCGGTCAAATCAGAAACCAGTTTTTCTAAACTAGAGAATGGTTCATTCAGATCTCCACTGGTAGTAATTTCAGCACCATCTATCAATTTCTGTATATTCTCATAAAGACCTATGCCTTTCTTCTTCAGAATCTCATTCTCCAAAACAAGTGCATCCCTTTGTTCTTCTGCAGCTCTAAGCTCAAAGTTTAAAGATTCTATGGCATCTTGTAGTGTCCCTAAATCCTGATGGGAAATGGTCCCTGGTTCTTCCCTGCTGCAACCTTCTTGTGGATTATCTTTTATCAATCCCTTTATCTCATCATGAAGTTCCTGACTTTCCTTCTTCAGTCTCTCATTCTCATCCGCTAAAACTTTCTTCTCCTCCTCTGCAGCTTGAAGTTCAAAGTTCAAAGACTCTAATGCATCTTGGAGTGTCCCTAAATCCTGATAAGATGCCAGGGTAGTTGGTTCTCTCCTGCTGCAGCCTTCTTGCAGATTACCATTTATCAGTCCCTCTATCTTCTCATGAAGTTCCTGACTTTCCTTCTTCAGTCTCTCATTCTCGCCAGCTAGATCTTTCTTATCTTCCTCTGCAGCTTGTAGTTCAAAGTTCAAAGACTCTAAAGCATCTTGCAGTGTCCCAACAGTGGAACTGGTCTCCTTCTGAATATCTGCCATCTGTTTAGACATTTCTGTCTTCAATTTCTCTGTCTCTTCTACAGCTGCTTTAAGTTTCAATATTTCATCATTCTTTTCATAGATCTCATTCACTCGCTGAACAATTTCTTTTCTTTTAGAGTCTACACTGTTGTTTAGGGTCTGCATGAGGTCTTGCAGCTGTGCCAGCTGCTCTTTCATGCCATTCATGACACTAGTGATTTCATTCAACTGCTCCTCCAAACTTCTGTTTCTTTCATTAGCTTCCGACAGACATCTCTCCAGCTCTTCTTTCTGCTTCTGAAGACAGTCAGACTCACCCAAACTTGATAAACACATCTCACTGTGTTGTGCTTTCAGCGACTTTATCTCTTCATCTTTTGCAGCATCCTTCTCCTTTAACTCTTCTAATCTTAGCTCTAAACTATGAACATTCTCGACAAGTCTCTTGGCTTCTTCCAGTTCAACCTCCATCTCTTTAAACCTACCCTCAAGGTTCTTCTGTTCTTGTAAAGCAGTGTACAGCTTGCCTTGAGCCTCAAATCTCTGGTTTGACACAGACTCAAATGATTCTCTTGTGCTGACGATTTCCATATTCAGATCTGACAGTTTCACCTCAAGATCATAAATCTCCTGCTTGTACCTGTCTTCTCTGGTCTGCCATTCTCCTTTGTCAGTTTTCAGGGCATCATTTTCCTGAGCTGCACAATCCAGTTCCTCCCTCAAGATACTGATTGTGTTGTCTCTTTCTTGAAGATATGACTTTGTTAGTTTCTCAACATCCTCCAGCTGCTCACTTAGGGTAGTCTTCTCAACCTGTAGTTCTGCCAGTTTGGAGTTGGATTTTACTAATGCTCTGCTGACATCATCACACTGGGCCTTCAACTGCTCCAGCTCAGTGCACCTGGCTTCCAAGTCTTCCTTCATGGAAGACCAATCCAGGGGAATGGTTTCTGCTTCTTGGACTGGACATTTTGCCAGGTTGGATTGTTCAACTTTGATTGCTTCAATCTGACTTTCTAAATTTTTTATAGTTGTCTTTAACAGTGAGATCTGACCAGTTTTCTGACTCAAAGATAGCGTCAAATTCTCACAGTTATCTAGAGCTTCTTTAAGCGTCTGCTGAATCTTGACCAACTCTTGTTTACTCATCTCCAGGGAAGCTGTTTTCTCCACCGTCACCTTCTCCGATTCAGCAAAAGCTGTCAGCAGTCTCTGTATCTCAGACATCAGCCGCACAGTCTCCTCCTTCACTGCCCCATGAGATTCTTGCAGTAAGTAATTCTCAGATTCCAGCGAAGCTTTTGTAGTCTGCAGCTTTTTATTTTCATCAGTCATAGCAGACAATAAAATCTCCAGATTTATAGTTTTGTCAGCTAATTCATCAACAGTTATTATTTTTCTGTTCAATCTCATTTTGTAATTCTTGCACTGTTGAAGTAAGTATGGCTAACTCCTTCTCCTTGTGCAAGCTATCACCTGAGCTTTCTCCAACGGCTTCAAAGCACCGCTCCTGCACGTTAGACAGCTGAAGTTGCAGACCTTCAGTCCCAGAAATGTCAGCATGCAAGCCAACACTGTCTTTGATCTGCACTTGTGAATGTTCAGTGATGGTGTCGTTTAGTACTGCATGAACAGAATTCAAGTGCGATTCCTCATGTTCAGCACAATTTTTCTGAGAACTGGGAAGTGCTGGGCTGGGAATTGCCACTTCTCCAGAAGGATTTGAATCTTGTGTTGACTGGACTCCCACATCAATCATCAGGAAATCTATAATTTGCTGCACTGATAGAATCAGATGCTCAAAATTAGCTGCCTCCGCATCAAGTTCATACACATCATCCCTTATGTGATTCTCAGACACTTCTCCCTGATCTCTACCAGCCACTAGACTTTGATATCCATGCCTATTTTCCAAAAAGGCTTTCCTGACCTTTAGAAAGCTGGACTTCAAATGTTCAATGTGGTTCTTGTGTTGTTCTGTGTACTCCTTGATATCCAGACATCTTTGCTTTGTGGAACCACCGTCATCATGAACTAACCTGGTCTTGCAATTTGTGTGCTGGTCGGTTTCCTTCAGGTGCGGTTCATCGCTGCTCAAATTCAGGTGGCTTGACATGTTTGTGTCCTGATAACTTCTACAGGCCTCCTGAACTTTAACATCAACCTCAAGCATATCGACCTCCAACCTACCACTTTCACACTGCTCGTCTGCCATGTGAACACTCAGCTCCTCTTTGCCAATCCCCAAATCCACCAGGGATTCTTTCTCCAACCCTTCCCTGCTCTTAAAGCAAAATCTTAAGCTGCTCTATCTCTCTGGATAACTCATCCCTAACTGTTGCCTTCTCTTTTTCCAGCTGGTTTATCTTGTTTTCCAACTGAACAACATCTTGTACCCGAGCATCTATTTCATTCTGTTTACTCACCATCTCACTCTTCATCTGTTCAAGTTCCTCAAGAACTACAGCATACTGTTCATGTACCACAGACAACTCCAGTGTTTTAGCCTCAACTAACAGTTTCTGCTCATCTGAAGCTTCATGTAAATTCTTTATCATTGTGTTAGCATTGTCTTGGTCAACCTGGTAGTCTTTTATCGTCTTTTCATAACTGACGATCATTTTCTTTTGTAGTTTCACATTCTGACTGAACATTCTGCAGGCAACTTTCTTTCTCTTGCTTCTCTAGTTTCACTGCAGAAAGAGAAGTTTCTAGAAGTTTTATTCTGTCTTTCATTATATCTCCACTGAGCTTGGCCTGAGTTGCTTTCTCTCTCTCCACATCCAAAAGTGACTTCAGCTGCACCAACTCTGCCTCCAGAGATGTGACAACCTCGGCCATCTTCACTCTCTCACCGACAGCTCTCTCGATTTCAGTTTCAAGACTGGAGACTTTAGAACTCAGCTCCTTAGCTTCACAATCCTCAGATTCATAATCCATCTGCAACATTTCCAGCTGCGAATGAAGCTTGGCAGACTCCTGTCTATGATGGACACCCTCTTCATCTTTCTCTTTCTGAACATCAACCAGTTTACTAGTTACCTCCACAAGCTGCTTTTCTAAATCATCAATTCTGAAGGATTTCCGATTCAGTTCCAATTGCTTCTCCAGAACGTTCTTCTGCAGCTGCTCCAAGTCTTCATGTGAAGAGTCCTTCAGCAGAGTCAGCTCAACTTCCTGATCTCTCAGCCGGTCATTCAGCCTCTGCTGAGTCTGTACCTGAGACTCTAGCTCTGTCTGAAGCTGTGACAGTTCAGCTTTCACATTTTCAAGATGCTCCGACAGCTCTGTACATCTTTGAGTAGCTACCTCTAGCTCTTCTGTTCTGCTCTGCACCAACTGCTTCTCTACAGCCAAACACAGCTTTATATCTTCCACTGCCGCCTTCAGCTGTTCTCTCTCTTCAATGAACTCATTCTCCTGCTGACCACACCTGGCTTTCAGACTTTCATACTGTTCCTGCAATGTCAGCAGATGTTTCTCATTTTCCTCAAGTTCAAGTTGAGCCCCAGCCAAAGTGGTGTCCAGAGATTTTATTTTCTCATTCAGTGAGCTCTCATTCAGTTTATCCTGAGCCACATTATGTTTCTCTTCCTCTAGGGCACACTGCAGTTCCAACACTCCAGACCTTAAAGCTGTCTCAGCTTCACACATTTCTTCTTTCTCTTTAACCAGTTTTTCAATCACTTTTTCAAGATCACAGATTTTACTGTTCAACTCCTGCAACAAACAATTCTTATCTTCAACATCCATCTGTGCCATTTCTAGCTGTGACTGAACAATAGCAATATTCTGTTCATGCTGAAGAACCGCATTAGAATTCAACTGTTCAGCTTGGGATAATTTACTTTTCAGATCTTCAGCTACGATTTCTAGCTCTTCCTTGCGCTTCTCCATCTCTGCCAAAGACTCTTCTCGTTGATGGACTAACAAGTTAAGTTCCTTAATCTCCTGCTTTCTCTCTTCATGCATTATATTGTTGCCCTCTAACTCTCTCAGTTTACCTTTCAGAACTTCAGCTATGATTTCTAGCTCTTCCTTTCTCTTCTCCATCTCTGCCAAGGACTCTCCTCGTTGAAGGGCTAACAACTTAAGCTCCTCAATCTCTTTCTGTATTCTCTCTTCATGCATCCCATTGTTGTCCTCTAACTCTCTCAGTTTACTTTTCAGATTTTCAGCTTTGATTTCTAGCTCTTCTTTTTCCTTCTCCACCTTTTCCAAGGACTTTTCTCGCTGAAGGACTAACAACTTAAAATCTTCAACCTCTTTCTGTATTCTCTCCTCGTGCATCAAACTACTACCCTCTATTTCCTGTAATTTACACTCCACGGCCTGGAGACTTTGAGTCCTGGAACTGACTTCCAGAATCTGCTCTGACAGTTGCTCTGTAACTACCTCCAGTTTGTTGGACAACAGAGAGCAGTTCTCACTAAGCATGGCAGTTTCTTTTGTTTTAGCCATGAACAACTCTTTTTCTTCAGAAAGAGCTTGTTCAAGTTCATTTGATCTACAGATTAACAGATCTCGTTCTGCCTCACAGTCTTCTAGCTTCTTCATAAACTTTTCCTTGCCTTTCTGGATCTTTCTTAGCAAAACATCATTTTCTTCACAAAGAAAATTATTTCTTTCAAGTTCTGTTTGAACTTCAGTTAAAGTACTTTTTAAAGTGATGTTTTCTTCAGTTAATTTGTCTCGTTCCTGATTTATGATTAAAAGACATGCCTGTTCAGATTCTAAATTAACCTTTAACTCTCCAGCCTCCTCAAATAACTGCTGTGAAGTCTCCTTAAGCCTGTCTCTCTCCTGCGTTGCCTTCTCTAACAGAGAAGTTAAGTCTGAGATTCTCCCATTCAGATCTTTGACCTGGCCATCAGAGTCTTCGACATCCATCTCCAACATGTCCAGTTTGGACTTGAGAGTTCCAGCTTCATGTGTGCATTTGGCCTCTAAATCTAAAGCTTCTTTCTGGGCCTCTGAAAGCCTGCTGTTCAGATCTTCCATCTTATCCTCCAGTTCTGTAATTCTGGAATCCTTCAGGCTCAGATCTTGTGCACACTTGAGTAGCTCTTTCTGAAGTAAATCAAGCTGTTCTACTGTTCTTTCTAGAGCTTTCTTCTCTTCCTCCAAATGCTTCAGGTTATTTTCCTTTCGACTAAGATCTTCAAGCTGTGAACAAAGGATGTGTTCCTGATCTGTTATCTTCAACTGTGATGCTTGAAGTTCATCTAACAAGGCAGCACTTTTCTCTTCTAGTGAATGAATCAAGGAGCTCATCTGCTCATACTGTGATTTTAAATTCCTGTTTTCTTCAGTCAATCTGTCTCGTTCCTGTTTCACCTGGACAAGACATGCCTGCTCGGATTCAGAATTCATCTTCAACTCCTCAACTTCCCCAGACAATGACCGTAAAGTCTCCTTAAGTCCATCCCTCTCCTGTGTTACCTTCTCCAAAAGAGAAGTTAAATCTAAAACTTTGCAATTTAGATCCTTGGCCTGGCCACCAGAGTCTTCAACGTCCATCTCCAGCATGTCCAGTTGGGACTTGAGTGTCCCCATTTCTTGTGCATGTTGCGCTTCAGATTCTTCTGCTTCCTTCTGAGCTATTGACAGTCTGTTGCTGAGATCCTGCACCTTATCCTCCAGTTCTGTAATTCTTGAAGTCTTCTGACTCAGATCTTGAGAGTACTGAAGAAGCTCTTTCTGAAGTACATCAAGTTGTTCTGCTGATTTTTCTAAAGCTTGCTTCTCTTCCTCCAACTGCCTCAATTTGTTCTCCATCTGACTAAAATTCTCAAGATATGAACAAAGTTGTTGCTCCTTCTCTGCCACTGTCAGCTTTAATGCTTCAAGTTCATCTCCCAAAGAAGCACACGTCTTTCCCAAAGACTGAACCAAGACAGCCTTTCTTTCCATGTCCTCTTTCTGTGACGAGTGCACACTTTCCAAATCAGAAATACCATTCTTTAGCTTAGTGATCTCATTTCCAAGTTCAGAAACAAGATTGTCTTTCTGTTCTGACAGACTTCTGTGCTCGTCAGAGCAATTATGTTCCTCTTGTAATTGTTGACGCAGTCCATTTACAGTCTCCTGGTGGCACTTACTGCATTCAGCAAATTGTGCTTCCAGAGAAATGATTTTACTGCTGAGATCAGAGTTCTCAGCTTTTACCGAGTCCACATTCTGAGACAGCTGCAGACACTGACCTTCCAACTGCTCACAGATGGCCGATTTATTTTCTAAGTCAGCTGCCCAGATGCTGGCACGGCTCTCTAGCTCACTACATTTGGTACGCAAACTATCAACCTCCTTCTCTAGCAGAGTCACTTTCTCCTGCTCACATCTCACCTGCTGGGACAAAGTTGAGCACTGACTCTGTGACAAGTCCAGCTGACTCTGGAGATCTGCCACCTGCTTCTCAAGCTGCTCTTTTACTTGTTTCCTACATTCATCCTGTCTTCTGCATTCTTCAATCTGAGAAATCAGTGATTCACTCCCCCTCTCTAAACCCTCACACCTCTTGCATACAGTTTGTAGCTCTTTCTGCGATACTTCCCAATCTTTCTCTGCAGAAACCAGCTTCTCCTTCAATAACTGAATCTCCTGGTCTCTCTGGTGCACCCCACTGCTCAGTGCAACATTCTCTTCCTTCTTTCCATCCAATTCCTTATCCTTATTTTCAACAATCAACCCCATCTCAGCCAAAGACAAATCTCTGTTCTCTAAAACCTCTTTCAATGTTTTAATCTCCTCATTTAAACTTGCAATTAAAGCCTTGCTACTCTCACATTCAAACCTGCATGAATGTATTTCCAGCTGCAGTGTCTGATTCTCTTCCAACAATCTATCCTTTTCAGCTTCTAGCCCTGTTTTGTCTTGTGAAGACTGAATCACAAACATTTCCAACTCCTGTGTTTTTTCTATTACAGCCATTTCCAGTTGAGCCATCTTTTCTTTGGCAAACATCTCTTGCTGGTGATTCTCTTTCTTGAGGCCCTCATGCTGGTCTTGCAGATTCTGCAGCTGCTTCTCCAGTTCAGTGATGTCCTGGGATTTTTGTGAGAGTTCTTCATCTTTACCACTAACTTTCTTCTCGCTAGCTTGACAATGATTCCTCAACTCTACAATCTCCACATCCTTCGCAGACAGTAGACTTTCTAATGCCATCTTCTGCTCACTTAGCTCTGCTGCAGACAACACACTTTGTGCTAGCTCCTGTCTCAGTATCCCTTCTAGATCGTTCCACTTGTTCTGAGATTCTGCATTAAAACAAAACATATACATAGTTAGTTAGTCTTTCCTCTTGTGTCGAGTGCGGCACATAGGGCAGAGGTCATGACTCTCCATGCATGGCGGTTCGTTGCAATCCGTTGTAGGTCTTGGATGTTTGAGTGGCCCATGAGCGAGCCAACAGATTAGAACGAATCATCATGCAGTTAAAGTCAGAAATCTGATTCTATAACAATTGGTGGTTTTGCGATGACAGCTTGTCGGACCGTCGATCAACCGATATGCGCCGAGTTAGAGAGAAACAGGTCCCGCCATCTTGACACAAACCGGAAAATTATGTTATAAAATTGAAGATCTCTCCGTGTCAGTTCTGGGGCCTCATTTGGGGTGTGAGGGGGGAGGGGGTGGGAATAGACTCACTGCCCTCCTAACAAGCATGGTGTACAAAGCAGCTGATAATGCAGGTTTCCATCAAAGTCAGACTACATCTGCCTGAGAGGCAAGGAACCAACAGTCAGCACACAAATAAGCCAGATCCTTAAAACAGATGTGCACGCAAAACTCAAGTTCTGCAACAAGGCTAAAGTCCAGAAGTGGGTGAACAACCTGAACTTTCTGCCAGAGTTGACAGCTGGTGAACACAAAGAAGCAGAAATTAAAAATCAATATGAACTAAAACCGTCACCATGGAAGCTCTCTGTGGCGAAGTGGTTCAGCCATTTGCCTTGTGCTCTGAAGGGTGTGGATTTGTTTCATGGATACATAGTTTAGTTCACGAGTGTAGTTTTTAACGGTGAATCCCTGGGGACATTGTTGGAGCTGCAGGGTTTATGCTTTGTGTGACCCTTTCGGCAAGTGGGCAGTCGTTTTGCACAGCCATGTGGAATAACATCCCTTTCAATGAAGTTATTCCTCTTGATTTTAACTCCTTGAAATATCCTTTTCTTAATTATTCCCCGGCTATAAACTCTAAAATGTTCTGGTTTTTCATCCACGTTTTTCAACATGGTTGTTACTCTCCTCTCCTTGTTACGTTTGTGTAGTTCACTTATGTTTGAAAAAGGCTGCCCGGCCGACACATTACGTTGTGTTGTTTTGTGCATGTTTTTTTTTTTTTTGCTTCCCCATTCTGTTGAGCTTTTTAGTCAAATTTCTCTGGGATTCCTTGTATTAGCTTGACTGCAATCACCCCCATATTTTCACCATTGTTAAGGGGTAGTGGGTCGATTATTTTCCCCCAGAACCGATACAGAGTAGCAATAAGTGCTATCATCTTCTTCCTTCCTTTACAACGGGAATGCCCCGCCGCTCCAAGGAAGGAAAAGATATCTGGAAGAGGTTCTTCCGTTCGCTTCGCTGGCAGTATTTTTCAGAGTCGCTGGCTATATATCTCTGGGACCAAATATACCCCATATATAACCATACAATTTTTACATCATTATCACCATCAGGTCATGCTGTTATAAGTCACATAGAGGAACGTAAACTCTATGGACCACTGAATGAACTAAAAACGACAGTGAAATTTATACAAGAGACAAAACTGCTGATATAGACAACTTATTTCAGGTGAACAAAAGAAGAGAAGACGAAGTCTTATAGGGGCCTTAGGCTAGTCATCAATTTCATTCTGTCTGCTCAAATGATGTAAAAGTAAAGGTCCCTTTTCCATGCCTTTAGGTTATGGGGCATATAGGGCTAGACCTATATTTTTAGAGACTAATCAGCACAAGATGGGTCATGTGGTCAGCATCACACCAGCCGCCTTTACTTCCCGGGACTGAACTTTGTACCCACTCAAGGCTGGGTCGACCTGAGAGTCAAGGTCATTTTTTTTTAAAAGTCCGGCTCCGTCAGGGAGCTAACCCACGACCTTCCGATCCGCACACGAGCATCTAGCCGCGGCGACTTCCGCTAAAATGATGTATGAATTAGTTAATGTATGCAGAGTGAAGCCAGAAAGGCAGAATGTAAGACAGGCCTGTGTGCCCAATATTTAACCATTTCAAATTTGTCTGTTGTTTCATTCATTTTATCCCATGCAGTCCCATTGATACCATGGATGGAACGGAGTCCAGCACCTCTGGCTTCTCTCAGTCATGTTCGTTTTAGGGTTTCTCTTCAATATCAAAGCACACTCAATCCAAATGTGTCCAGTGTCAGGGCTTGTTTGGTAATAATCTGCTCGTTAATTTTACAGACAAATTATTAGAAGCCTGCCTACCTTTAAAGTTACTTTCCACCTGACCCAGCTGTGCCTGGGTGTCCTTTAGGGATGAGGTCCCAAGCTGCAGCTCCTCCTGAAGCTTCTGCAGCTGTTTGACTAGCTCCACGTTTGACCCCTCTAATGTCCTGTGCAACATAACACCAGTTAGTCAGAAGTAAAGTAAATAAAAAGGGGTTTTGAATCAAAACCTTAATAAAAGTGTGATAGAATTACAATAGTTACAGTAAGTCCTCACTGCACGACAAACCACTCAGTCCATAAGTGCTTGGATCCCCTACTCAGTAAATCCCGCAGTAACCATGCTGTTGTCTTGTAACCTGTCAGTATTGTTGTTAAGGATGTCACAAATGTTGAGCATGTGACACAGCAGTGCCGTCAAGCACAGTGATGTTTGATGACAATTTAAATATGGCCACCCAACTTTTGATATGCACCGAAGAGGAGCAGCATTCTGTGATCCGTCTTGTAACATGCCAATATTATTGTAAAGATGTCAAGAATGTTAGGCATGTGACATCACAGTGCAGATAAACACGGTGATGTCACAACGAGTTTTAAAATGGCAGCCCCACTTTTGACATGCACCAAACAGGAGCATATGTTATCTATTTTTTTTATAAGTCAAGGGGGTGAAACCTTTAGAAATGTGTCAGCGAAAGAAGATCCAGTACAATGATGCATGCCCGTCAGTCTAGCATATGTACGATTGGAGTAGAAAGCCTTCAAGAGCTGCAACTGACTCTTGGGTCACTTCTTCGTGTGCCTGACCCAGTCGTAAACAGGCTTTTACTGGAGCCACATAATTTTAAAACTTGCCTGGGAAAGCTAACCCAGGCAACACATTTACGTCTTCGGAAGAACGCAGAACAAGAATAAGAAGATGAAGAAAAATCTGCAACTCCACTCATATGGTACACACAATATATCAAGCAAAAGATACTCAATTTTCCTTGACAGAAGCATTTAAAGGGGTAAAACTATACAAGGAATGCAGATAAAGTTTGGGATAATGGAGATGATTTTTTTTTAGTATCCAGAAACCATGAGTTGTAAACCCTTTGGCTCGGTACTTGATTCCATGATGGATACCGTAACTCTGGTAGAAATGTGGCTTTTCTGCCTACCCCCAGGCATGAGCCCAGACCACAAGGAGTTCATCACCCGGTCGCAGCGCAGAGGGTTTTAACCAACTATGCTAGCAAGCCGGGCAATGGAGATGATAAAATATTAATATTAAAGATTTTGTAGCACTGTCTAATTTGCGGAAGTCAACAGAAATTAAATCTAGAATTTTTTTTTTAAGTTACTCGTGTAACTTGCAACTTCACTAGGTAATTTTACATTCAGTAGTTTGCCACAACTTCTGTGCGGTTAGCACTCAATGCCACTGACAAAACCAAGGCTAGGCACGCTGCTAAATCTAATACCAGACTTATAATATTTTTTATAAACCTAAAATTAAATTAGTGCTGTATGAATCAGAAACATGGATGATGAATAAAACAATTTTCAATAAGTTATAAGTAATCATTTAAAAATATTCGTTAACTGTTTGTCTGTATAAAGAGAAGGAAAGAAACTACCATGGCATATTGACTGACTAATGCAAGCTCATGAACAGAACTTAATAAATTCCATCCAAACTAATGATATGAGAAAGTAGTAGGTAGACAGGACACATACTGTGGAGTGTCTTTTTACAGTATAGAAAATCTTCTATGGGACTTATATAAGACAAAACAAAACTTGCCAGATTTAATACACATAAAGAAGTGAATTCAAAACAAGTTAATAATATTCGAAGAATATGGGAATAGCTGTAAGAGATATCAAAAGATTCTAGATCACAGCCTAAAACAAGTGCAAGAATTTAAATACCTGGGAAGTATCTTTACATCCAATGGTAAAATAGACAGAGAGATTGAAGCAAGAATCCAACAAGCCAACAATGTCGCATACCAGCTTGCCCCAATTTTAAAACACCCTGCTGTCCCAGCTGAGATAAAAAGACAAATTATAAATACAATCTTTATACCGACATTAGGTTATCAATGTCAGACTTGGACATTAACAAAAGAACACGAGAGAAGACTAACCACCTGTGAAATGAGATGTTTGAGAATGGCTGCGAATAAAACCAGAAGAGATCGAGTGAGAAACGATGTGATCACAAGAACTATTGGAACCATACCCATCGTTAAATTTATTGAGAAGCAAAGAATGAAATGGTTTGGTCACCTAATGAGAATGGAACCAACGATGCCAGCATCAAGAGCATACAACATGAAAATCGAAACAACAAGAGGCAGGGGAAGACCAAGAAGAAGATGGATTGAAGGAGTCACGGACAACTTGAGACTTCATAACATCACGGCATATGAAGCGACTGAGCGCGCCCTGACTCGGTTGCCGATCATCTGATAGACTGCGACGCCTAGCGGCACAAGCAGATTTTGACAAAAGAAGAAGAAGAAGATATCAAAAGACAGGGGGGGGGGGGCATGATGAGTTGATTGAGGGGCCTAAGGAAGGTAAAAGTTTGAAGCAGTCTCATCCATAGATTTAACAATGGGAGTTTAAACTGTTTTTAAAGAAGAAACAATAACCATCCATAGATAGTGGTTAGTGAGGATGATCACCACAGCACTCTGAAGAAATCCATGGGTACTTCCATCTCCTCTTCAAAAGTTCCACAAGCGTAAAATGACTGATGACACTTGTTTTGTGTTTAATAATCAAAAATCTTGTTCCCTGATGAAACATTAGTTTCTTGCAGCTCCAGGCTGCCCCCCCCCCCCCCCCCCCCCGCCCTTCCCTTTTCCTGTCCATCAGTCTAAACAGAGATACAGTCATGTCCTTTGCTGTATTCATCTTTGATGTGTGTTATGCACATGACATTGATAATGTGGCTTCTATCCAGTATCAGACCAGCCATAACAGTGTCTGCAAGATAATCTGCATGCTTGGTGCCTCTAACACCGGCAACAAATGGCACAAAGATGAGGGTTGGGCCAGGGATTCGCTTAGTGTTACAATCCATCTTCCTAAGCATATTCACTGAGTCACTAAGTACGCATGCGCATGTACAGTGAGAATCAAACCAAACACTGTGTGCAACAGAGGTGGACCGAATTACATATCCCAATAAACTCAACTACACACACACATGCTAGGGAATGAACAAATGGGGATAAATTATGTGAACAACTACAGGGTGTTCCATAAGCTTCCAAACATAAGAAAGAAAAAAAATAAACATCACCAACGCCCTCACAAGTATAACTCCAGCAGTGCTTATACGAGTTCTTCAACAGTGGAGGACACACATCAAATTATATTTGCAAAACAACTGTAGCATGTAGAGAATATTATAACAAATATTTTTTATTTTATTTTATATTTTCCTCTGTATGGAAACTTATAGGGAGTCGCCGCGGCGTAGCAGCTAGAGGCTCGCCTGCCGATCGGAAAATGATCTTAGCTCCCAGGTAGACCCAGCTTTGAGTGGGTACCAGGTGCAGTCCTGGGAAGCAAAGGCAGTCAGTGTGATGCTGACCACACTACCCATCTTGAGCCGATTGGTCTATAAAAATATAGGTCTAGCCCTATATGCCTTGAGGCGTGGAAAAGGGTTCTTTACTTTACTATGGAAACTTACGGGACACACTGTACAAATCACTTACTCATTCTCTTTCTGTAACTGGTTTAATGACAGTGAGGTCTCTCTGATATGATTTTCAGTTTTCTTTTGAAGTTGTTGGAGCTCCTTTAGAAAAGAAAATAGAAAAGATTCAGCATCGTCATCATAACCAATGTTTTAGTGAAAAGTCATTACAAATCGCATGAATCATCAATATGCTGTTCGTACACCACACAGGGCTCGGAGTCTATTCCTCTATTCCGTTCTATCCACTGCAATATTTTTGATATAACAGATTAAATTCAGCGCAGAATATTGGGCCACATTCTTCTTCTTTTTGATTGTAAGAGTGGCGTAACTGCATTGTGCCAGGTTACATCCGGCATTTGTTGACCGGGTTAGCCTTTCGATTGGTTTTGTGGGACACGGCACTGCCTCATTCAATTGTGTGGCGTCCTCTGTGTCCTTTCATCTACAGATGTTGTGTTTCTGGAGAACCCATCCAGGGCAACCGTTTGTAGACTTGTCAGCCCTCAAGGGAGGGGGATCTCTTTCAAATGTAACTAATATACTTTTACTTCATAAACATTGTGAGCCCTTTATGGTGGCAGATATCACCACTTATATCTATGATTGCCTGGCATATGTCACTGTATCTAGTCAGGGGCAATACTACAGAATTAAATCAACATATAATGAAGTACTCAAAAATTACATCTTTTGGCTTCTCTATCCAACTGATCACTGCGAGTGTTTCTATGCTGCATGTCTGTCCACATATTATCTCTCCACTACCTTCTTGGTCTGCCTTGTGGTCTTCTCTCATTCAACTCTCTAATATATGTAGTTCTTGCCTGGACATCAAGAAAGATTGGCTCGTAAACAGCATCTTATCTTAGAGACTGCAATACTTTGGCCACATCAAGCTCCACAGTGGACTGGAAAGAATAGTAGCAGAGGGCATGATACAAGGAAAGAGGAGCTGAGGCCAATCAGCACAAAAATGGGCACAGGATATAAGAGTTACATTGGGTAAGAAAGTTCTTGAGGTGAAGGAACTGGCTAAGGACCCGGGTTTCTTTCAGGTGTGCTGTGGACTTATCTCCCAGTACTCCAGAAAGAAAATAGGGGCTTTTGAGCTGAAACGATACAGAAGGATTTTTCAGAACACCATGGACAAAGAACAAAAGAAATACTGAAATTCTACAAGATCTGAACATCAAGGAAGACTGGCTCAAAAATAGAATCTTGTCTCGGAAGCTGAAATATTTTGGTCATATCAAGCGCCATGGCGGACTGGAAAAAATAATAGCAGAAGACATGGTTCCAGGAAGGACGGCAGGGGTTAACTGAAAGAAAATGAATATGGGCTTTTGAGCTGAAACGATACAGAAAGATTATCAGAATACCATAACAAAGAACAGAAAAAATACTAAAAGTTTAAAAGATCTGAACATCAAGGAAGACTGGCTAAAAAAAACAAAATCTTGTCTCGGAAGCTGAAATATTTTGGTCATATCAAGCGCCATGGCGGACTGGAAAAAATAATAGCAGAAGACATGGTTCCAGGAAAGACGGCAGGGGTTAACCAACATGAAAAGGGGCACAGGATATAAGTGACTCCATGAATATGAAAGTACAAGAAGCGGGAGAGCTGGCAAAAGACCCAGTTTCTTTCAGGTAGACCATGGTGAGAATTCAAGATGTACAGCCCTAATTGACAATGCAGTTTATGCATTTCAGCAAAAAGATGTAATTTTTGTGTACTTTATTGTTTGTTGATTGAACTCTGTAGTAACGCCCCTGACAAGATACAGTGACATATGCCTGGCCATAAACTGTGCAACATATTGTTTGTGTCCACATAATTTAAATAAACATATAACATAAAGGTCAGCACCTGTGGCTTAGGCGTTGGGAATGCGCTTCGTAATACAAGATTTGACCCCAGCTACAGGCTTTGCATTGGTTTCAACAGTGGTATCGAGAAGCCGGCCGTCCAGAAAGCAATGGCAAACTACCGGATATAAAAATGCCTAGAAAAACAACAACAGCAAAAAATGCTGGGGTTGGTTCTACAACACCCTGTAAATGATACACAACTAACTGTAATAAAGTTTAGACATACCATCAACTGATTCTCTGCTAACAAGAGTTTCTGTGACGCAGCTTCAGCTTCAGCCTTAAATTTATCACTCTCCAGAGCTTTGTCCATCAGCTGACCCTTTAAGATATCACTGGCCTGCTCTCTCTGCCCAATGTCGTTCTTCAGCTTTGCCAGTTCTGCAATTTGGGCCTGAATCTCTCGGGTCTTGTGTTCCAGGTCTGAAGCCAGACTTTGCTGGGAAAATCAGTTTGAAAGAATGTTGAATTAAAAATCGACATCACAGCACTCGTGACACCCCCCATAAGCGCTCCGTACCCATCTTCAGCAGCAAGCAAAGAGTTAAAATTCTGATGTATCAAAAATCATTATCAGGCTACCTGTGTGGGTTCGTGGGTTCATGGGTCCCACTGTGAGAGAAAAAAAAAAAAACATGTGTTCCCCCCCACCCATTGCCCCCCCCCCCCCCACCCAACAAGCATGTCATAAAATATGAATTATCAGGGGTGTTTTCTTTTGAAGTTGGAGTGCCTGAGAGGTGAGGAACCAACAGTCTGCATACAAATAAGCCAGATCTGTAAAATGGATGTGAACGCAAACTCAAGTTCTTTAACAAGACCTAAATCCAGAAGTGGATGAACAACCAGAACCTTTCCGCCGGAGTTATCAGTCAGCAAACAGCGAAAGAAGATGCTCATTAAGTGCCTTGCTGACTGGCAACCCATGCACCTCCACAACCTGCAATGTCCAATAGCCTGTATCAGTATAGTAAATTCAAATACATAACTTGAAGAGTCAGATTAGCCAGAAGAATACACAAGTACAGGGTGTTCCATAAGTTTTTATAAATTGTTGGGGTGGGGGGGCATACGTGCTCTTCAGGAGTGGAAAACCACCAATATGTTTGCCTGTGTATAGTAACTTTTGGGAGACCTTGTAGAGATGCCTTCTTCTGTAAGGTACATAAAAATAACCTGTCATTTGGAGCTTACCAAGACACAAGGTATATATAATAAACAAACAGACAATGTATTGATCGGCACTCATAGAAAGATAAAAGGACTCACTAAATAACATAACAATCGAAAGCTATAATTGCCATGCCGGCAATCGAACCTGTCACCTCCAAATGGTGTGTGCTCCTGGCTATGGAAACAAGTGTACTAAGAACATGATCAACTAAGCACCCTTAAAACAGTTGTCTTCATTGGCCAAGTCTATCGTACAGCTTGAAATGTACAACTATGGAATAGGACAGAATTGATCTCAAACCACTGAAATGGTACCATAGGTTACAGCCATAGGTTTATATTAACGACTCCTAAATGTGAAGACATAAGGTAGTGTGGCCAGTTCTGTTGCTCGCCTTTTTGTGTGTGTGTGTGTGTGTCTGTGTGCTTCCTGTCTGTCTGTCTGTGTCCTGTCCTGTCGGTGTGTGTCCTGTCCTGTCGGTGTGTGTCCTGTCCTGTCGGTGTGTCCTGTCCTGTCGGTGTGTCCTGTCCTGTCTGTGTGTCCTATCCTGTCTGTGTGTGTCCTGTCGGTGTGTGTCTTCTCCTCTCGGTGTGTGTCCTGTCCTGTCTGTGTGTCCTGTCCTGTCTGTGTGTCCTGTCCTGTCAGTGTGTCCTGTTCTGTCGGTGTGTGTCCTGTCCTGTCTGTGTGTGTGTCCTGTCAGTGTGTTCTGTCTTGTCTGTGTGTCCTGTCCTGTCTGTGTGTGTCCTGTCCTGTCTGTGTGTGTCCTGTCCTGTCTGTGTGTGTCCTGTCCTGTCTGTGTGTCCTGTACTGTCTGTGTCCTGTCCTGTCTGTGTGTGTCCTGTCCTGTCTGTGTGTCCTGTCCTGTCTGTGTGTCCTGTCCTGTCTGTGTGTCCTGTCGGTGTGTGTTCTGTCCTGTCTGTGTGTCCTGTCCTGTAGCTGTGTCCTGTCCTGTCGGTGTGTGTCCTGTCGGTGTGTCCTGTCCTGTTGGTGTGTCCTGTCCTGTTGGTGTGTCCTGTCCTGTCGGTGTGTGTCCTGTCCTGTCTGTGTGTGTCCTGTCCTCTGTGTGGCGTGTCGTGCGTGCGTGTATGGGAAGTCTCACAAAAGTTGGACATTTTTTATTCTCTCACTTCACCTAGACCCCCAAGTCAACGCCATCTAAAATAGGTACCGTAAATATTCTGGAAAATAATGGTGGTCAGCAGGATACTAACATCATCCCAGTTGGATGCAAACCGGCCTATAAAAATATGCCGCTAGCACCTCTTCTTCTTCTCATTCATCAGCACACACAAAAATGCTCTGGTCGTTCATCGACGCCTAGACTTTAGCTTAACCGCTTTCCGTCTGGTTGTTGCCATCACAAATATTTAGTCTGCTTCTTAAACATTCAGTGCTCAACCTTTTTTTTTCTCCTTTATTCCTATGCCCTTCCTGATTTCTACCGCCATTCATCACAGTACATGGCATTGTTTCCACGAATCTACATCAATACCTGTATCATTTATGTCCAGCTTCGCATCTTTATATCGTAGTAGAGGTTAGCTTAAACATCTTCTACCTGTAACTCACCACAGAGGATGTCCTTAGGGACTCTACCATCCTCCATGTGTGGCCCAGCCATCTGAGCTTTAGTAGACTTAGCATTAAGAAAACCATTGTAATACCTGCTCTTTCCAATACCTCAATGTTTGTAATCTTGTCTAACCACTTAATGCTAAATATTCTTATTAGCATGTGAATGCTACTTAGCCAGTTTCCTGATGCAAATAAGTTGACCAAGTTTCACTGCCATAAAGAAGAAACACAAGTACCTCATGCATATATTATTACCCAAACATGACTACTTCAAAAACATCAGAACATACCTTTTCAGCTTCCAAAGCAGCTCTCCTCTTGTCTGCCTCTGCCACTTTGGCAGCGTTGTTCTTGATAACATCTTCAGCGACAGACAGTTTCTTGGTTAGGTCTTCGTGCTCCCTCATCAATCGACCATTCTCAGTCTCCAGTTTGTCCAGGAGTATTTTCAGCTTGCTCTGTTCAGCTTGTGCCTGTAAGTATTTGATCATTATTAATATGAATCATGGACAATCAGCCTTCTTCTTCTTCTACTGTTCCACCATTTACCTCAGCGAGGTGTTTGGGGGGGGGGGGGGGGAGAGAATATAAGGTTTGTGCGCTTTTTCCAATGCATTGTACAAGTTAGTGTTTATTTCTGTTAGGTTGCTTCTAATGGTGTCGCTCCATCTCTTGCGTGGTCTTCCCCTCGGTCTGCGTTCATTTTTTTTCTTTAGTGTGGATATCTGCGGCAGTTGGTACCACAGCATTCTCGTAAGGTGGCCAAACTGATTTGTTCTCTTTAAGGAATTAACCAATAAGTAAAAACAAAAATTTTCAATAGAAGAATAACAAGAACACAGTGGATAGATAAAATGCATAATGAATATGTCTTCTCCTTCTTCTTCATGTCCATGCTGTGTGGTATTGGTAGTCATGTCTATCCCCAGCCTTCTGACTCGTGTACTTTCAGTCAACTCTGAGAAAAAGGGAGAGAGAGAGAGAGAGAGAGAGAGAGAGAGAGAGACAGAGAGAGACATACATACACACCCCTCCCCCACCCGCCCGCATGCACAGAGAGAGAGAGAGAGAAGAGAGAGAGAGAGAGAGAGAGAGAGAGAGAGAGAGAGGGGGATGACATAAGGTAATCACAGTTCCAACTTCATATCAAACAAGTACCCCCATAGTTGCTACGTTCTTGTGCCTATGAAAACCACACAGATTGTCCATTATTGTCCCTTATGGAAAAAAATGACTCACACTGCAGTCTCAGCAAATCCAACAGCATACAAACATTTTAAATACATAAGACAGTTGTCAGAAATGCCACCACAAACAGTCTGACACTAGAAATGCAGTTCATCATCAATGGAAACAGCAGTATGACATATGTTCAAACACGCATCTTTCACACTAATGCCAAACTCAAACTCACTGCATTCAGTTCTTGCTGCCCCTTCACTTTCGACTCCTGGAGCGTTCGTTCTGCAGTCTTGGCAGCCTCCAAGGCCTGAGCCAAATCCCGCTTGAGTTCCTTCTCGCTCTCCTTCATCTTTGCTTCCACATGTAACCTGGCTGCCTCTGCATTATGTCGAGCACATTCTCCCTCCTTAACTAGCTTCTTGTTTTTCCCTTCCAGCTCAGATACCTGGCAGGAAAGAAAGTAAGGGATAAACTCTAAACAATCACTGACACCATGTGTCACTGAAAATAAACCCTGTTGTGATAGGTCATCATTCACACACAGAAGACATCATCATTCACACACAGAAGACATCATCATTCACACACAGAAGACATCATCATTCACACACAGAAGACATCATCATTCGCACACAGAAGACATCATCATTCGCACACAGAAGACATCATCATTCGCACACAGAAGACATCATCATTCGCACACAGAAGACATCATCATTCGCACACAAAAGACATCATTCACACGAAGAAGATAACATCATTCATATGCAGTTGACATCATCATTCACATGCAAAAGACATCATTCACATGCAGAAGACACCATCATTCACAAGCAGAAGACTTCATCATTCACATGCAGAAGACATCATCATTCACACACACAAGACATCATCATTCACACGCAGAAGACATCATCATTCACACACAGAAGGCATCATCATTCACACGCATAAGACATCATCATTCACACGCAGAAGACATCATCATCATTCACACATGGAAGACATCATCATCATTCACACGCAGAAGACATCATCATCATTCACACGCAGAAGACATCATTCACGCACAGAAGACATCATCAATCACACGCAGTAGACATCATCATTCACATGCAGAAGACATCATCATTCACAGGCAGAAGACATCATCATTCACATGCAGAAGACATCATTATTCACATGCAGAAGACATCATCATTCACAGGCAGAAGACATCATCATTCACAGGCAGAAGACATCATCATTCACAGGCAGAAGACACAACCATTCACACACACAGAAGACATCATCATTCACAGGCAGAAGACACAACCATTCACACACACAGAAGACATCATTCACACGCAGAAGACATCATCATTCACATGCAGAAGACATCATCATTCACATGCAGAAGACACAACTATTCACACGCAGAAGACATCATCATTCACACGCAGAAGACATCAACCTTCACACGCAGTAGACATCATCATTCACACGCAGTAGATATCATCATTCACATGCAGAAGACATCATCATTCACATGCAGAAGACACAACCATTCACACAAAGAAGACGTCATCATTCACATGCAGTAGACATAATAATTCACATGCAGTAGACATCATTATTCACACGCAGAAGACATCATCATTCACACACAGAAGACATCATCATTCACACACAGTAGACATCATTCACATGTGTCAAGACTATGACCAGACAGCCCCGTCAATGAACGCAGACCTAGAGGTCGACCATGGAAGCGATGGATAAATAGAATATATGGGGCTGTAAATACTAGCATCTATGTAGCACATACCAAGTCCCACACCCATTGCCTCTTCAAAGCCCGACACAGCAAGGCAGAAAAGGACTAGAGAAGAAGAACAATTACAGACCCCTAAATTTGTTCCGCTGATCCTAGAACCACTGCCACAGGGTGAAAGAGAGGTCAATAAAAAATATAGTTTAAAAAACAAAGTAACGCAGAAACTGATTAGTTTATGTGAAGGCCCGTTAAACCATGAATGACCCAGACGCAAATGATTGGTTGAAAAGCTTTAGGAATTCTTGCGTGCAGTTTTAATAATTTCACTTATTAAAATACAACAATTTTTAATGTCATTATGACAAAATTATGTTCCTTTCAGTAGCTGTGTTTTTTCTTCTAATTATTTTAGGAAAACACAAAGAGATATACAACACACAACAAACCAAGGATCGAAGGGTCAGAAGTTCTTGCTGAGGTTTACGAAGTTCCTCGACCTCAGACATATGCCGAAGTGGTTTGGTACTACTGCCTTCATCACCTGGTCAGATAAAACAAAAAGAGATATACAACACACAACAAACCAAGGATCGAAGGGTCAGAAGTTCTTGCTGAGGTTTACAAAGTTCCTTGACCTCAGACATATGCCGAAGTGGTTTGGTACTACTGCCTTCATCACCTGGTCAGAGAAAACAAAAAGAGATATACAACACACAACAAACCAAGGATCGAAGGGTCAGAAGTTCTTGCTGAGGTTTATGAAGTTCCTCGACCTCAGACATATGCCGAAGTGGTTTGGTGGTACTACTGCCTTCATCACCTGGTCAGAGAAAACACAAAGAGCTTTAATACTGGGTGTGGAAATGCTAACAAGTTCGCACAGACTAGGGAACAGTTTTCTTCTTTATTGTCCCCACTCAAACCAGGCTGTATTGTCTATTTACAGAGCAGAAAACAAGTACGACAAGAAATTTTAAAATACACAATGATGACTGTGTGGCTTAATTTTTATTTTTAAAAAATGTGAAACAAGCACTGAAAGCAGGGGAAAAAAAGGGATAAGAAATATTGTGGAATTATAACATTAACCCAATCACGCCGCAAAGACTAAATCCAGTCACTTCCTTTGTGACACATCCCCATGAATATCGATATATTGCCATTTCTCAGTGAACTGTTCTGGAACAGCGCAGTTAAATGCTACTGATTGTATGTGAGCCTGTATAGTGTTTAGAAAGCATATTTGCGGATATATTAACTACATTTAGCATTTAAAGAGGTTTCCTTGCAAACTCAACAGCTTTTTTAAAGCAAGGTTGATACATATTTGGGCTCTCCTGTCAAATCCGGACGAAGAATAAACAGCCGTGGACGAGTTAGTCAGAGTTCTCTCCCTTGGCCGCACTCCGAACAGTAATCGGAAAACAAACGAAATAAACGACACACTTACCTATCATCCTGCGGTTGCGTGTAGGGCTGCGTACGGTTTCGTGAGGCATTGTGAATGGTTGTGTAGTCATCATCATGTGGTTGTTGGGTTAGAGTTAGGGGTAGGGTTAGGGTTAGGGTTAGATGTGAAAATTTTGACGTAGGATTTCGAAATACTGGCCGACAATCAGATGTTTGTGGGAGTGGCGCCACTGAAACTCTGCCAAATATGACGCCAATAGCGTGCGGCTGGTGCCCCCAATAGTTGGCGAATTGTGCGTTTGATTAGCATCCAGAGGCTCTTGATTGTTTGTGTGTGTATGGGACTGTGCGCGATTATAGGGAACTCCGGCGTCAAAATTGTCAAATATAACGCTAAACTTAACCCTACCGCTAACCCTAATTCTACCCCCTAGCCCTAACCCCTACCCCTAACCACGCAAATTTATCGATCATTAAAGCATACAAATCGGCAAAAACCAACAAACAAAACACACCCAAAAAAAACCAGATTTGTCCTGCAGCGTCGAAAAAAAAACCAGATCTGGGGGAAACAACCAAGCATTGGCAGCCCCAATGTCGACGTCACTGTCTTCTTTGTTTCGTTGTGGCTTTTCCGATCACTGTTTGGAGTGCGGCCACGGGAGAGAACTCTGACTAAGTCGTCCAAGGCTTTTTAGTCTTCGTCCGGATTTGACAGGAGTACCCATATTTGCTCCAGGTCCCTGGGAATGCATTTCACTGAAAGCTTTACTCTGTTTTTGTTTATCAGTTGCTCTGACTGATGTTTTACCACACCAGCACATCACACAGAGCAATAAACACCTGGTGACACAAAGTGCCACCATCCGGATGAGGATCACCCAGGGACAGATGGATGAATAGAAGGGATTTGGTCAGTAAGTTAATAGATACACAGCTAGAACTGATGAATACATGGATAGGATTCATGTATGTATGTATGTATGTATGTATGTATGTGTGTGTGTATGTATGTATGTATGTATGTATGTATGTTTGTGTATGTATGCGTATCTGTCTAGCCCAGTGGCTGGCAAACTAATTAGTTAAAAAGCCTCCAAAAATTTGAGAGCCATATTTCTTTTCAAGAACCATGTTTTTCAGAGTCAAAACTAATTTGTGGCTGACTGGCCGAGCTCCACTCAGGTCGCTAAAGAGCCGCATGTGGCTCCCAAGCCGTGATTTGCCAACCACAAGTCTAACCTATTTACATTAGTAAAACCATACTAACAAAACTTGCACACACACCTGGGCCTGCTCTTGCACTGGTGTTAACTGCATCACTTTTGTCTGCGACTTGTTTGCGCAGTTCTGCAATTTCATTTTCAAGTGACCTGATGACCTCGCTCTGCAAAGCTGACCCTTGTTCACATTGTTTTATTGCTGGCTCTGTAATCTGTTGGAATGAGAAAACCAATCAGAATGAAAGGCAGCATGACAAATTTGTGCTGGTAACTTAACTATGTACGGTAGTCACAAACATATTTAAGAACTACTTCTTATTTATTTTCTTCATATTTACTAAATGTAAACTCCAGCGGAAAGTTCTGGTTGGTCGTCCACCATTGAACTTTAGTCTTGCTTCAGAACCTGAGTGTTGCATGCTTACCTGTTTCACAGATCTGGCTTATCTGTATGCAGACTTTGTGTCTTGCCCCTATGGCTGCTGTACTTCGGCTTTAAATGATGCCTCTAACTAGTAATCCTGCGACATGCCTTTCGGGAGTCAGTAAGCCTATTCTTGTTTTCCCCCACAAGGGGGCACGAGAACCCACGCGGGATAACTGGCACTTAAGGGTGAATAGTCAACTGCAACCTGGCTTCCTCACCTACCAGAACTCCATATACAGCACAATATAGCGTCATATTTGAACATTATATGCTTGATATACAAAATACAATTGCTGTATAAAAGATGAGAGCTAGAAATGTGAGGCAGCCTGCCCAATTTGTAACCCTTTGAAAATACAGTATGTTTGAACCTCCCACCTCCCCCCTCCTCCAAACATGTATAAAAGTCGACTAGTGAGTAGCGTTTCCTTTAAAGTGGGAGTGCATCTACCTGACAGGCCAGAAACCAACAGTCTGTATACATACAAGCCAGATCTGTCTGACGGATGAGCAAGCAGAACTCAAGTTCTTGGAAAAGACTTAAGTCCAGAAGTAGACAAACAACCAGAACTTTCCACCAGAGTTTACAGCCGGTAAATGTAAAGAAGTAGAAGAGGACTCCCTAAAACAATTCATCATTCATATTTTACGCGGAACCTGATTTTTTTCCCTGCCTCATGGGGATTTTAACCGACGACCACCAGGTAAGCAGTCTGGCCGTTGCTGCTGCCACTACTACAAATGGCAGACTGGTCTAGGATATACAGCCCTATATGCGTGAAGGCATGAAAAGAGTCCTTTACTGAAAGAATTAGAGCAAGCACACAGAAGATCCTTAAACCTCCCATAACACCTAAAAGATGTAACTTGTCCTTTCGGTCAAAATGGATGCAGAGCATGGTCACTGTTTCGCATCGGGGTAAATATTTTTGCTTCTGCCAGACGGTGGCCGTTGCATTTTTGATCCATTTGTAGACTGAAAGGATATAGTTTCGTCGCACCCGCTACAGAGTTGAGTGCATGGCGCGGCCCTGTGAGCTGCGGATTTCATTTGGAATGTTTTTTGACTGTGACCAACGTGGTGTTGTGAACTGTAGATTCAGAAAATGGCATGTGACCTGTTGCCGCAATATTGGTGGTGCCCTTATGTGATTAATATTGATCGAGTGTGCAACTGCTGATGTGTTGGTAACTTCTGCTGCCATCGATGATGAACTGCATTTCTAATGTCGGACTGTTTGTGTTAGCACTTCTGATGGCTACCGAATGCTTTTAATGCGTGTGAATGCTAGTGCATATGCTGAGAGCAGTCTGTCGATCTTTCCACAAGGGACTGTGATTAACATTCTGTATGCTTTTCATTTGCACAGGAGCGGAGCAACTATGGGGTGACTCGTTTGCTATGAAGCTGGAACTAAGATTACCAGATGTAACTGACAGAAGAGAAGAATCAGATAAAGAACATCAGTCTAAATCTGAATATCTCTTTGAAAGTCTCTTTCACTAGACAATTCTCCAGCACTATGTGCTTTCATAGCCAATGAATCTTGACTGTTTGTATCCACCCTCACCGAGGTCTGCCTCTGAGTCATCTTCGTGAAACTTTACCTTCTAACACCGCTCTCCTTACAAGCCACCATGATGCTAAACAGGCCAAATACCCCAGCTTTCAAGACAGGATGCTGTTTATGAGCCAATTCTCCTCAATGCTCAGATCATGCAGGATGTCTATATTTGGTCCATGGTATTCCAAGAATATTTCTGTAGCATTCAGTTCAAAAGCTCCTACTTTTGCCTCTATGACTGAGTAAGAAATGAAGAACAGCGTCTTTAAAATATTAGATGACAGACAGAACAGAACTGGAGAGTCAAGACTACAAATGCCTGACCCAAAACAAACCTCTCAAGAAGAAAAACCATTTAACATAGGCACTCTACCTTTCCAGAGACAGTACTGCTGAGTTCAGCAATCCTCCCCTCCTTTAGCTCCAGGTCACTAATCAGACTCTCTCTCTTTAGCTCGAGCTGCTTGCATGTCTCCACCAGAGTCTGGTTTTCCCTCTCCAGCCTGGCTATCTCTGAGTTTTCATTGGTTCCTTTGCGTTTCTTAACTGCCAGCGCCTGTTGGGATTTAATAAAGCCAATTTTAAAAAATGTGTAGTCATCCCTGGCTACCTTTCAGCGATGAATTACTGAGAACAACAAATGTTTTTTCTACAAATGGCAGCATAGTGAAACAGTCTAGCTAATTAGTCATCATCATCTTGAGCCCTGAAGATAAGCATTGACATTCATGTGTAGTTTGCCATTGCTTACTGTGCAGTCGGCTCTTGATTCCACTGTCAATACTCAGGCAACGGGGATCAGTTGCCAAATCATCCAAAGCTGGAATCGAACCCAGTGTCTCAGAATTACGAAGCATGTTTGCAATGCCTAAGCCACAGACCCTAACATAAAAGAAATGATGTCAATGATACAATAAGTACAGTGCAGACCTGATAAGGAGAACTCGCTGGGGACCCAAGAAATGGTTCTGATCAGAAATTCCTCTTATACAGATATGAGTTCAAGCATGAACATCAAACAAATTGTTCTGCACAAGAGAAATTCGCCACATCTGAGATTGCCTTAAGCTGTCTTTACATAGGTTTAAAAAAAATTTGCAGAGGAAGACAGAGAAAGACAACTAGAAAGCTAAACAGGTGGCAACATTTAGGGAAGGTCAATAGGTAAATATCAACTGGTTTGTTTAAAAAAAAAAAAAAATAAAGTAAAGATGATAACTTGAAAACCATTTATTTTTACAGATACTGTCCCTTTATTTTTTAACATAATTTCTACCAACATTGATGCACTTGTCCCATCGTTTCATCAGTCTCCTCAAACTTGCTGCCCAGAACTGCATGCTCTGTTTTTGAAACCACATTTTCGCTCCACATTCAACTTCTGCATTATTTGCCAAATGTCTCCCACCGAAGTGGGTCCTTTGTGGACCAAAAATGTGGAAATCGCTACGGGCTAAGCCAAGGCTGTATGGGGGATGTTCCAGAAGTTCCCATCCTAGATGGTTAATTTTCTCCTGAATTAACAGAGCCGTACGTGGTCTGGCATTGTCATGATGGAGCAATGCTCCTCTAGCCAGCAGACCTGGACGTTTCTTCGGAGCATCGATAGAACTTTACAGTATGAATCAGCATGCATATTGTCACATCTTTTTTTTTTTTTATTTATTAAAAAGTGCTCCTTGACAATCTCAAAACACTGTCAGCATAACCTATCCTGACATACATTGAATTTGTTAACACAAGGTGAAGAAGGATGTTTCCATTGCAATGAAGCACGTTTTGATTCGGACTAGTAGTGATGCACCCATGATTCATCCCCAGTAATAATCATGTTCAGCATGTCTTCTTCTTCATCTGCGTATCAACAGAGATGCGACAGGGTCAGGCCTAATCAGTGTATTTTGTGTTTGTGTATTAATTGTATGGGTAGCAACTGTGAGCACACTTTCTTAAATTTCAATCAAAATTGCATTATGTTGTATGGTGAACCATGTGAGCACCCTATTGCAGCTGCTACAGAGTCAACCGTTACCTGTCACCTCTAATCATCTCCTCCACCCGCCGCATGCATGCGCCTGTTGCAATCTCAACAGGATGACCAAACTGAGCTTTATCAACAATTTTAGAGCGCCCTTGAGAAAGAACTTTTTTCACCCAGCTATGTACAGCTTTACGGGATAAACATTTGTCAGCATAAACAGGAAGCCTTTCCTTAAAAATGTCCTTTGCAGGCAGCCTTTTTACCCAAAAGAAAAAAATGCAGAATAGCACGCTGTTCTTTGAGGGTACACTCCGTAAGTACAGTCGCAATTTTGTTTCTGTGTTGCAAATGTACATGCAACACCTAGCGCCACCTAACGAGCGGAGACATAAAGTTCGATGTTGCTGTCACCTAATAACACCTTTAGAAACCACCAATTACATTTTCCTGCCATCCCATAACCGATTTGTGACCTAGTTATTGACATCCCCTCGTAATACAATATAATGATGACCTCAAAATATCAGATGAAAGAGACTACTAGGCAGCCAGGATTTCCTCTGCCTGCACCAGGCCAGGCACCTGACCAAGATTACCTGTTCCAAACTCTCCACCTGGAACTGTTTCTGGTCTCGTTCCTTCTTCAGCCGCTCCAGCTGCGCTTCTATCTCAGTGATCTTTGACAGAGCTTTCTGGGGCAGTCCATCCTTCCACTCATCTGCTGCCCAGCTCATGATGACACTGGTTTCTGAGCTGTCCTATCTCTGTACCTAGCGGAGACACAAAAGACACAAGTATGTACTGAGGAATCTCTAAAACGGATTATAATACTATTGGTAAAATTAATCTTATGAAAGGAAATACATGGGTATTTTTTTTTTTTTTTTTGCATTCACCGGCAGTAAACTCAAGTAGAAAGTTTCAGTTGATCATGTACTTATGGACTTTGATCTTGTTCCAGAAGTTGAGTTCTATGTGCATGTCCGATTTACAGATCTGGCTTATTTGAATGCAGACTGTTGGTTCCTCTCCTTTCAGGCAGATGCGCTATAGCTTTTAAGGAAACGCCTCTAATAAGTCAATTTTTACCACATGCATGTTAGAGTTAGGGCAGTAGTCTATTCCTTTCGGCCCAAAATGGGGTCCCAGAACATACACAGAGGACAGGATTCAATTGCAAATACCGGCTCTCCTTTGAATCAACCTCCAAAATGGCGGCATGCCACATTCTGGCCATAAAATATCCAAAAATATCCGAACGACGGTGTTCGCATGTATCTTAAATACGGACTTTCTGCCAAGGAACAAATCGCAGCAAAACTAGGATTACTTGACAATATGAATATTGCACATGGTAGTAGTAGCAGAAGATACAAATGCTCTGACAGGGTCTCGGCAATACGCTACTTGCCGACCTGCTTCTGCGAGTGTGCCTCACTGCCGGGCGTATCCCCCGCGCGTAACGGCGCGGGGGATACGCTCAGCGGTGAGGCACTCGCAGAAGCAGGTCGGCAAGTAGCGTATCGCCGAGACCCTGTCAGAGCATTTGCTTCGTTATCCGGAGCCGGCACATATATTTTTAATAGAACTGACCAGCATTCGGATATTTTATGGCAAGAAATTGGCCAATGTAGGTCTCTTTTGAACGCCATCATATTAGAGCCGCCATTTTGGGGGTTGATTCAAAGGACGGCCCAAATACCTTTATGCTACTCACATATACTAAGTCGAAGAGATTAAGATTATGGTTGGGGTTAGAGTTAGAGCTAACCCTTATCCTAAACTGAAGCAATATTAAATATTACGGCACATCATTATGTGAGCGTACACAAACGATGGATTGTCTTCCGTAAGGTCGCCGTAAACAGTCAGTCAGCAGATTGCGTTCCCTTAGGATAGTGTAAGTAGTAAAGTAGTCGTTGTTGTTCGAAGATCGAAAGAAGGTCCCCTCACTAAAAATAAAATCACTGTGTACTGTTTGGAGACATAATAACATAATTCATAATTAAACTGTAAACAATAGGATATCATCAAAGAACAAGCTGAAGTTTTAAAATAAAAACAGTTTGGTACAGGACCCAAAGAATTTAAGTAAGTTCATTACTAAAACCTAAAATGTTTTCTTCTGCATGAATGATACTAAACCTGAAACTAGTGAAACCTTACTCCGGGCCCAGGGTCGTCCCTCTCCTTTTTTAAGATTCCGCTCACAGTAACTCTGGTTCTACTTACGACAAATTCACGTCCTTGAAAGAAACAATTCAGCAGGCAATGTAACTCCCGATGAATAATCCAAGAATTAGACACATTTTTACCACATAGACGACAATTAAACAAACAAATCCAGAAAAAGAGGGCTCCGTATCGCCAACATCTGCCCTGCACAGGCGTCGTCTGTTCAAATTTCGCACAATCTGCTGTGCCAGGTCGCTGTTGCAGGCTGGTAAACTCGGCCAAATTACTCCATTGCCAATTGCACAACATAAACATGTAACTATACCGTTTAAAAAAAAAAATTACAATCATGAGCAAGATGTTATCCGATGATACGCTTATCTGGAGATCACGGCCACATCCTAGATATAAATATTCAGCTTGGCGTGCGTATTCCTCTCTTGAAAGGCATATACCCCTCCATTATTGTTCTAATAGAAATAGTGCAAAATATTTCAATTTTCTTTGTTGAACAGTTACTAAATACAACCTCATCAATATTCAGCTCATGTAGTATGGTGCATTTGCAGAACGTCGCTCCCATCACAGTCTTAGAACCTGTCTGTAACATTCGGTCTCAAATGCATTTTGCGCCCGCCTCTTGTTTAGTAAGTGTCCAGGTCTCACAAGGTATGTGCACTTAAAGATGCATGCCATAAAAATCGTGACCGGTGTAATTCTATCTGTACAATTCCTTCCTGGTATTCATGTTTTAGTGCTATAAGAGCAATTTCCAGTCGCCGTCGATTTCCTTCATTGTGTCACCATTATTGGTAACCAGTTTCCCAAGATATGCTTTTTACCACTTCCAATCTTTCCTTGATGTTCATATATTTTTAAAATGTCAATTTTTTTCATGCATTCTTTGTCCAAGATATGTTAAGAAATAAGTTATGATTTTCACTATTTCTTTGGAGTGAGGTCAATAAGCCCCTAATTCTCTTTTGTGAAGTTGATAGTAATAGTATAGTCCACGAATTTCTGGTATTTCATGACCACCGTGTTTAGGGCATCAGGAAAGATGCATGCTCTCTTAAATTTCTAATTTTATATCTCGGCGTACAGCTGGTGCTTAACCATTGAATTTTTAAGGCTAAACATGTAACTATACCGTTTAAAAAAAAAATTACAATTATAGATATCCGATGACGCTTATGTATAGCACGGCCAACTCTAGATATAAATATACAGCCGGACGTGCGTATAGCTACTGAAAGGAACGTTATGTAATAAATATGCATTTCTTTGTTTGAACAGTAAATAAATACAAAGATAATCATCATCATGTAGCAGGTCCTTTGCAGAACGTCGCTCTCATCACAGTCTGTCTGTAAGAAACTCGGTCTCTTGCCAGTTCTCCTGCCTCAAGAACTTTCACACTCAAGGAGTCACTGATGTAAACGTTCGTGTCGGTCGGCCTTGCCCCTCTTTCCTGGTACGATGCCTTCTGCTATAATTTTTACCCATCCGTCGTGACGCTTGATATGACCAAAAATCTCAGCTTTCGACTAAGGATGCTGTTTATTGGCCTCTTCCTTGATGTTCACGATCTTTTAACAATGTCACTATTTCTCATCTGCTTTGTCAAAGATATTCTGAGAATCTTTCTATAGCATTTCAGCTCAAAAGCCCCTATTCTCTTTCTTAAGGACTGAGAGATAGTCCACGACTCACATCCGTATGTAGCCACAGGAAAGATGCATGCTCTCAAAATTCTAATTTTTATCTCCTTGCTGGTGCTTAACCATAGACTTTTAAGGCTGTTCAAAAATACAAAGATAGACTACACAATATAATGACTATCATTTTTCGCCTGCATTGTTAAATTTGGAGACCATCTTCATCTATTTAATTGATTTGATTCAAGAACCGACATCACAGCACTCGGGGGCATTCCCATAAGTGCTCCTTCCCCATCTTCAGCAGCCAGCACAGAGTTAAGATACTAATGGTGCCAGTAGCATTCTGATTTAAACGTCAGTCTTGGCTTTCCTCTGAGCTTCGAGCATCTGCCAGAACCCCTGGTCACATCCCACTGTATCAATTTCACCAGACTATGGTCATCCATCTGCTCCTCCGAACTGTACACGCTCTACCACAAGGCACTAACCACGTCTGCCTTATCATGCATCATTATTCCACCAAGTTGTGCATAGCCAGCAAGTCTGTCCGCCTGTTCATTTCCCAACAAACCGGCGTATTCCAGAGAAAAAATCCAATCAATACTCCTCACCCGTGTCCTCGGCAGTGAAGCATGATACTCTGCACGAAGCATGCCTGTCCTGACCTTCCTCAGCATGCTTTCTGAGTCAGTTACAATCCCGATGTGTGTGTTTACGTGTGTGTGTGTGCGTGTGTCGTGTTCTCAATCCAGCGGAAAGCTGCAGTGACCGCCTCCACCCTTCATTCTTAAGCTGTATGTTGTGGTATCATATATTAGGCTCTCCTGCACCAAACGTCGACCATTAACTTTTGCTAAGAAGCCCCAAGCACTTCTTTTGCCTCTTGACACTGAATCGTCTGTGTAAATGATCAAATCATCTGAACGAGCATTATCTTGAATTAATTGCTGAATTTCCACCTCCGTGGCACCTGCTGGCCAGTCTCTGCATTCCCGGCTCAGCGTGATTGTAACCCTGCACAAGTCTGACTGTTCAGGTGGCACTTTGGCCCACTCCTCTCTTCGCCTAATGTTCTCAGGGATGCAAACCTGTCTGATTGTTTCTTCTGCCTGAGCCATCCATGAATTCCCTTTTGTCAGCCGCTGTCCCTCAACTGCGCCCAGAGCTTCGTGCAAAGGGTGGTCTGTGTCTGCAGCTACCTTTAGATATGACTTCGCCTGCAGCACCTTCTGCCTACCTGCAACAGTCGGCAAACCAAAGATGTATCGCATACACACCAATGGGGTGTCTCTGGTGCAACCCAGAATGACCCGCATGGCCGCCTTTTCACGCCCTAATTTATGTACACCACTCATTCACTTTGTCTAATATCGCTTGTAGCTCCCGGGCTGTTTGTTCCCTCTCTTCCCCCTGCCCATATGCAAGTATATCATCCACAAAAGTCATTATATTTCCAACTCCTGGTGCTTCTAAGCTTGCAATCTTGCCTGATACACGTTAAAGAGCACAGGCGAGATGGCGGACCCCTGTGGCTGTCCTGGTGCCAAACTGCATGGTTCTGAGGTCCATGAGCCCAGTCGGAGAGCAACCCGAATACAGAACAGCTGCAACCCAATTCACCAGCCATGGACTGACCTTCTTCTCCTTCAGTGCAGTCATCAAGATGTCATATCTTACTCTGTTATAAGCATCCTCGAGATCCAGTGCTGCGGCCATAGTTTAGTTTTCCTGTCTGTTCTGGAACCCTTCATAGACGTCAAAAGCAAAGGTGGCTGCATTTGCCCATGTGTTATTTCCTGGCCTGTAACTTCCCAGACCTCTTGAGAGAAGCTTCTCCCTTTCCAAAAGTTCTTGCAGTTTTACAGCAACTATCTTCTCCAAGACCTTCCCAAATGTGTTTTGTAAGGTGATTATTCTAAAACCGTGAGCTTTGAATGATCATTGAAAGGTTTTGGCAGTATGATTAGATAGCTGTGCACCCAAAATTGCGGTACTGATGCTGTTCTAATGCTCTGATTAAAGTAGTCAGTTCATCTCTGCCAGGTCTACATCGCTCAAAGCCTTCATGTGGCCAAACCTGACCCCATCAGGCCCTGGTGCAGAGTCTTGTTCCTTTTTCAAAATTTGTTTGATATCTTCCACTTGTATCAAGTCTTCATAATGTATAGTCTTTAAGGTGCTAGCTAACTCCTCCCTAACTACATCCCTGATGTCTACATCATTATGATCTGTCTGAGCTATAAACCTATGAAGAAAACCCTCCTCTTTCTCCTTGTCTGTTGGTCACACGCACACCATCGTCTCTACAAATTGTTCCCACTGTCATAGGCTGATCTTTTCTTTGCATCTGCCTTCGCAGTTTCCAGAATTTCCCCAATGTTTTATCGCCTCCCATACCATTCACAAAAGTTTCCCACTTTGCTCTTTTGGCCTCTGCAGCACAGCGCTTGAAAACCTCCACCTTACCCTTTTTCAAAAGCGGCGGCGTAACAGTCTGACGGCATCTTTAGATCAGAAACATAAGTCACTCGGTGGCTCGGTCATAGGTCAGCTTCGGGTCAGAGGGAGGTTCGGATGGGTTGAGGTCACCTGGCGTCTCGGACTAGGCTCTTGAAAGGCCTCGTGGTAGGGCAGACAGAGTTGAGGCTCCGAGGGTTTTATAGGCGGCGGTGAGCAGGTCGAGAAGTGCGGGGGCTGTTTTAGGGGTTTCATAGTAGAATAAAGAAAACTAGGGTTATTGTGGCTTGGAGGTGGATGATAGAAAGTATTTATAAATATATCAAAGTGATAGAATAGAGTGATAGGACACTAGACTTATGAAAGCTATATATTGTAATAAAGGAAGAGAGGGGTATTGATTGGGTTGGTGGAGAGGTAGAGTTAGTTAGTTAGTTATTCCTCTTGTGCCAAAGATGGCGCATAGGGCAGAGGTCATAGCTTTCCACGTCTGTCGGTTCGTTGCCACTTGATGTAGGTCTTGAGTGCGACTGAGACCTATGGTTGAGCTCTCCCTTGTGATGGTTCTACGGAGAGTTTCTTTTGGTCTTCCCTGTTTTCTTTTACCCTCTGGTGACCATATGAAGGCTTGAGTATATATAGTAAAATATGGTTTGAGGGCAAAAATCATCATCATCATTATCAAGTGTCATACCGACAGGTGGAGGGGATCATGTCTCTCAAGGGTCTATTCTGGCATCAGCTGTGTGCTGATGAGCTGTGGTTATGTTAGTATACAGCTAGGCGACAATATGCAGTCAAAAACAGCTATGCCTTAGAGGGGGCACAGATCATTAGAATCTCCTGGGCATATGGTGCTATGATTTTATAGAGTGAAATGAAAAAAATGGCTAAATAGAGGGTGTCATGTCATAGTGTTAGGTGCCGGTGGCTCGGTGAGGGTTCAAGTTGTCGTGTCAGCTAGTGACATGAGGGTTTTAGAGGTCAACTGGTCCTCATGTGTATATGGTGCTATGACTTTATATAGCACAGATATGAAAACTTGTAGGAAAGGAACTGGTGTCATGTCAAGGTGTTAGGTGCTAGTAATCAGTAAGGAGGTCAAGTTGTTATGTCAGCTAGTTACATAAGGAGTTTTAGTGGTCATTGAGGAGTCATGGCATATGGTGCTATGACTTTATATAGAGGTGGAAATGAACAATTATGGCAAAGGAGCGGTGTCATGGTGCTGATTTCAACAGTGGTATCATAAGCTGACCATTCAGAATTTAACGGCAAACAAACAGCCCAAAAATGCGGTTGTATAATTTTTAAAAAAATCTTTCTTTCACCTGGCCTTTAAACTTTTGCGCTAATTTCACAAATAGCAAGATCCCACTAAAAAGTAGTGATGGACTCAGTCAGCATGCTTAAGAATACCCAAACTGGCTAACTCCAACTAGAACGGGTTGACAGCACCCAGAAGTCTCGCCTCTACAATCTTAGATGTAAAACCTGGGATACGCCAAGGTGAAAGGAAAGGAAACAGCCAACAGACTGGCCATGTCTGAACTGTTCGGTGGAGGAAGAAGTATGGACAGGGCAGACATACTGAATGTGTTGCATTTCAGAGACGAAAAACCTATTGGAAAAGAGTATTAAACGAGAACATGCAGAAACCAGTTGTGGGGCGAGGAAAGATTTGCCAGTCAACTCCTACTGGGTATGTTGAGCATGGAGACAATGACCAAGATGACTGTTGCATCGGAAGATGGAGCACCAATGGATTGGGCTGATGTGCTAGGATGTTGATATTACAACAACATAAAAACACAGTAACATAAAAGGCATAGCTGAGTATTCTAAAAATATTCTTTAATGCAGTGTTCTGAATTGTAGTTTACAAAGTCATACATGTCTAGTTTACATAAGGCAGAAATATCTACATCACACACAACTACAAATAGCTTATTCACACACATTCAAACTAATATTTAATTCATATTTTGCTATAAAAATCTTCATATAATGCAAAGCCGGTTCCAAAAGTTGTCAACATTTATTCACTAGTTACGGAAACAAAGTAAGCATGGGACTGGAGGTGTCCAGCTGTAAGTAGAGTATGAGGAACCCTGAAGTGAGCAACTGAAGTTTTTGTTGTTGTTGTTGCAAAGTCAGAACAGCAGCTGGCTGAATAGCTCTCATATAGAATAACCAAGTTCAAATCCTTGGTGATAAGACCTGGCTTTTGTGGGTACAACTCGGAAACGTGAGTGCAATCATCACAGTGGAAACATTCAATAACCCCGAGTCAGGGAAAGTAAAGAAGGTATGCAGAAATGTCAAAGTCAGGCTGATCCTTCGTGACTTCCTGTGGGGGTTCTGGGACCCCAGTTTTGGGGGAGAGAGGAGAAAAGACTACACTGTCTCCTAACAATAATTTTGTTTTAAGAGGCGACTAATCTGAGATTTTCTTAAATAAGATTTGGGTCAAAAAGGTGTAGATATTGCAGCCTTGTTGCAGACCAAAGCACAATGCGCCAATCACCTTTTTAAAGGCAAACACAAAAGAAGAATATTTTCTTTTGAATCCCTTGAGATGATGCAACACAAGCACACACCCCCAGGCCACAACGTTACTGAAGAATACAACCTTAAGGACATCTGTTGCCTTCATCATGTTAAGCAATGCAAAAAACTGACCATGTGGGCAACAGAAACTTGGCAGCTACATCAGGATATTGCACTCCCAGATTCTTCACAGCTGATACAAGCTATATGCTTACCAACCAACTCTGTGCTATCAGTGCCAGACATGGACAGTCCTAGACAAACACAAATGCAAAATTACATATGAGTTGAGATGTATAAGAAATGTGGCAGAGAAAAACCCCTAGAAGAAACAGAGTCACAAACGAAGAACTGAAAAAAGGCACAGCATGGGTAAATGCTTCCATAAAACATCAAAGAATCAAATGGTTTGGTTATCCGGTCAGAATGAAACAAAATCAGCCAGCATCTAGATGGTACTACATGAGAACAGCAGACTACAAGGCTAGAGCTCGACCAAGAAAGAGATGGGTGAAGGGAGTAAAAAAGACACATCAGAAACATGACATTCATAAACTACGCAACTAGCAAAAGACAGGAAATAACATCCAACTCCTCTCTGTGACGCTTTATGGCAAAAACAGTAGGACAAGAGAAGAAGAAGATTTTTCCCACTTGTTTCAGATTTTCTTAGCTCAACACAACAATCTTTAATTTCATCAGGCACCACACTCCCCTGACATGGCTCCACTCTCTCCTGTCATGGCTCCACACTCTCCTGACATGGCTCCACACTCTCCTGACATGGCTCCACTCTCTCCTGACATGGCTCCACTCTCTCCTGACATGGCTCCACTCTCTCCTGACATGGCTCCACTCTATCCTGACATGGCTCCACACTCTCCTGACATGGCTCCACTCTCTCCGAACATGGCTCCATACTTTGCTGACATGGCTTCACACTCTCCTGACATGGCTCCACACTCTCCCGACATGGCTCCACACTCTCCCGACATGAGCTCCACACTCTCCTGACATGGCACACTCTCCTGACATGGCTTCACTCTCCTGACATGGCTCCACACTCTCCTGACATGGCTTCACTCTCCCGACATGGCTCCACACTCTCCTGACATGGCTCCACACTCTCCCGACATAGCTCCACACTCTCCTGACATGGCTTCACTCTCCCGACATGGCTCCACACTCTCCTGACATGGCTCCACACTCTCCCGACATAGCTCCACACTCTCCTGGCATGGTTCCACACTCTCCTGGCATGGCTCCACACTCTCCTGGCATGGCTCCACACTCTCCCGACATGGCTCCACACTCTCCTGACATGGCTCCACACTCTCCTGACATGGCTCCACAATCTCCTGACATGGCTCCACACTCTCCCAACATGGCTCCTTGTGATGTCTGGCTGTTCCCCAAGCTAAAAAATGCTGCTGAAAGAGACATGATTTAAGAACAGAGAAGAGACTGGGCAGAAAATGACAACTACGATGTACTTCTTTCTCAAAAAGCCTGACTGAACTGCTGTTAACAAAATCAGAATCATTGGAAGAAGCGTGTGCAGTCCCAAGGAAACTGTTCTGAAGGAAATTATCCTTGTGCGGGTGGGCTCAGAGTCTCCATGAAGGGATTGGGATGGTGGAAAGGGGGAAGAACAGATCCCCTTCTCCCAAAAAAGCCAGTCATAAAAGTCAATTAATTAGGGCTTTGCTGGAATCGGATGGGTTGGACTGAAAGGCGCAGATATCACAGCCTAGCTGTAAACCACAACACAATGTACTAAACATCTCTTTAAGGGGCAAATGCAGCAGAGGAAGAAGGGAATTAGGGTTAGTCACTGTATTATTACTGACCACAGGTAGGACACTTGTAGAACTGACCTTGTGTAGCTGTTTATGTTCAGTGCAGTTGAACTGCTTATTTTTAAAGAAACAATTCAAAGGCCACTTGTCTTCCCCGTGTGGGTTCCGGGGCCCTATTATAGGGAAAACAAGAATAGACCCACTGCCTACCCAAAAGCATGTCGTAAGAGTCAACTAATGGGGAGCTTCTTTCGAAGTCGGAGTGCATCTGCCTGAGAGGCAAGGAACCAGCAGTCTGCACACGAATGAGTCAGTTCTGTAAAACAGATGCACACGCTACACTCAGGTTTTGGAACAGGACTGCAGTCCAGAAGTGGATGAACAACCAGAACTTTCCACCAGAGTTTACAGCTGGTGACGGCAAAGAAGAAGAAGAAATGCCACTTGGATATACCTTGAATGCCCGGGTCTGCTTTGTTCTACGACACTGTTGGTTTCTCTACATCAATATACACACTTAACAAAGATTCCTTTATTGTCAGTTGATCAAGAACCTTTACGCAGGCAACAAAATGCAGCAAAAATGTTTTGGCTGAGTGTTCAAGTTAAGTGTTTAAAAAAAAAAACACATGCTTAGTTGAAAAGATCTAAAATCTGAAAGTGACCTTTCAATTTGTGTTTGTGTGCGTGCATGTGTGCGCGTGTGAGTGGTAAGTTATGTTAAAATCTCTAATATAAGCTGCTACCTGCAAAACATGACATACTTAATCTACAGAAAGCTATAAATATCTAATGAATTCTAAGTTGCAAATACCTAATTCACACAAACAGTATTAATTTACACACAGCTGCAAATATCTAATTCACATAAAACTGTAAATAGTATGTAATTTACAACTGCACATTTGCAAATATCTAATTTACACAAAACTACAAAATATCTAAATCTTCCTTAGAAAATTCAAAACCATATCCAGCACAGATATTTAATTCACACACACACACACATAAATATTTAATACTTATAAAGCTACATATTGTTATCAATCAAATACCACTTTATGTGTGATACAGTTACTATCACTACAACAGCCATTGCAAGAATATTTCTTGGAAACAATTTCATGGCTAGGTCAATATGGGTGAGCAAGTCCACTCAAAATATATAATTTATTTTCACTTAAAATATACAATTTATTTGATCACTTATGCCATCTTTCTCAAATAGTTCTAACATTTCCGGTACCAACTCTGGAGATCAAATGAGGCCAGTCCTAGTTGGGCCGTGCTGAGACAGTATTTCAACTGACGATTTCCCTTCAAGACATGGAGAGGAATAGATATCCATACCCAATGAATGCAAGCAGTACTTTGTGGTGGTCTCCCCCTGTCAAGACGATTTGGCACCAAAAATAGTTGATGCAGAAGTGAAAGCACTGGTTTAGGAACACACATCACCGGAAGATGCCTTGCATGGGCTTTCACTGTAAGGACTAAAGGAAAAGTCATCAAAGAACACAGTGGAGCTTTTGCTTCTACCACCAGCAGCACGATAATTGAGGAACAATGAACTCAGGTAAAATAGGGCAGGACAGCAATCCAGACTCCTTTGGCTTTCCTTGCATTGTGTGGTAATTCTTGTATTACTTCTTTTTAGTCTGGTTGACTGAGTTAATTTTCTTATCTTTTACAGACAAATTCATGACAGAGTTTGCTTTGTGCTGGGGAAGACACTCACATGCCAGCTCTCCTTAAATGCCTCTTATTACATCTTTCAGGTGACAAGGCAGTTGCAGTTCCAGCATTACCTCAAATGGTCATACCACATTTACAACGTTCCTATAACAGCAAAAACCACACACAATGCTCATAATGATCTCTTGGGAAACAAGCAAAGTACCTTAAAAAATGAACCAGTTCATACAATAATAGGCATGCATAATAACTACAAGTATTCAGTTGACATAAAAACTATAAATGTTCAACTCACACAAAAATTATAAACATTCAGTTAACACACAAACACATACAAACATCCACATTGAACAAAGCTGCAAACACTCAGATTACACAAAATTACAACAGCAAATTTACACACAAGGTAATGTGCACAGTCACTGCTATATTTGACAAATGTGAACTATCATATAACGCCTCTATTCAACCAATGTGAACTATCATATCACCACTATATTCAACAAATGTGAACTATCATATAACGCCTCTATTCAACCAATGTGAACTATCATATCACCACTATATTCAACAAATGTGAACTATCATATCACCCCTCTATTCAACCAATGTGAACTATCATTTCACCACTATATTCAACAAATGTGAACTATCATATAACGCCTCTATTCAACCAATGTGAACTATCATATCACCACTATATTCAACAAATGTGAACTATCATATCACCCCTCTATTCAACCAATGTGAACTATCATTTCACCACTATATTCAACAAATGTGAACTATTATATCACCCTTATAGTCAACAAATGTGAACTATCATATCACCCTTATAATCAACAAATGTGAACTTTCATATCACCCCTCTATTCAACCAATGTGAACTATCATATCACCACTATATTCAACAAATGTGAACTATCATATTACCCTTATAGTCAACAAATGTGAACTATCATATCACCCCTATATTCAACAAATGTGAACTTTCATATCACCCCTCTATTCAGCCAATGTGAACTATCATATCACCACTACATTCAACAAATGTGAACTATCATATCACCCCTATATTCAACAAATGTGAACTTTCATACCAGACACAAGTAGTTAATGCTGAGAAAGTTATTAAGGTAAAGCTTAAGTTGCAATAAGTAAGTGCATCAAACAGGTTGAACAGCTATGTATTTTAATCAAACAAAACAGTTTTCTAACTGCCTGAAACTCAATGTGGTACCAGTAAAAGAATAAATAGAATCTTTGTCAAAAGCACCATGCAAGCAAACACAAAAACTGCATATTCAAGAGCCAGTAAGGTATAAATAATTATTAACAATTAACTCTTTTCGTTCAAAAGAACATACAATGTATTTATTTGTTTCAACAGGGCAGGGCTATTCAACTGAGGGCTCTTGGGCCAGATCTGGCCAGCAGAGACTTAGCAAGTGGCCCGCAGATCATTACAAAAGGGCAGGGCTATTCAACTGAGGGCCCGTGGGCCAGATCTGGCCAGCAGAGACTTAGCAAGTGGCCCGCAGATCATTACAACAGGGCAGGGCTATTCAACTGAGGGCTCTTGGGCCATTTCTGGCCAGCAGAGACTTAGCAAGTGGCCCGCAGATCATTACAACAGGGCAGGGCTATTCAACTGAGGGCCCGTGGGCCAGATCTGGCCCGCAGAGACTTAGCAAGAGGCCCGCAGATCATTACAACAGGGCAGGGCTATTCAACTGAGGGCCCGTGGGCCAGATCTGGCCCACAAGGACTTAGCAAGTGGCCCGCAGATTATTTTCAGTTGTTTGATTAATGATCTTTCCTTGCGGGCGCTCGGGCTTATGGTCCATAATGATCCTTATTTTCCAAATACTGGCTTCCTGAGTAAAAGTAGTCGAACAGCTATGCTCTTAGACAAAGCAATTCAACTGGCAGCCCGTTGGCCAGAGCTGGCCTGCGGAGGCTTAACAAGTGGCCCACGGATCACTGCAAGTTGTATTATATTAATCTTCTTCTTCTTCACATTCACCAGCTGTGAACTCTGGTGGAAAGTTCTGGTTGTTCATCCACTTCTGCAGTGCAGTCCTGTTCAAGATGATCTGTCTATGCTGCGGCTTAGACGTCTGGCCCGTGACGATCCCTATTTTCAAAATACTGGCCTGTGAGAGTGAACTTAGTTGAACAGCCATGACCTTGGATGACCCTAGAGTCCGGACACCTCGGCCAAAAATCATATTTTTAAGACATGAAATTTATCAACAACATTTATTCACATTGAGTATTAATCAAGATTTTCAAAGAACACACAATTATCAATCATACCACCAACACTGTACTACAGGTTGCTTGGTAACCACTGTGTGGTAACCTAGTATAACTGTGTGATATGGCTTTACGGCTGAACAGGGTTTCCGGGATTTGCAGCTGTTTGATTCTCTTCCTTGAGATGTTTACAGGGTTCGTAGCCAAATTTACTAATCAATTTCAAAGATTTTTAAGGGCCTTTTAAAGGTATTCTAAGTTTTTTCAAGGTTGTGGGGGTAATACTGATGAAAGGTATTTTGTGCCCTGTTCAAGGGGGCACTGAGCACACACAGTACTTTGTCCGTGCGCAAACATGTGGGTATACCAGAACAGATATAGTGTTTTGGCATATTTTTCCAGACTTGGGGAGCAAATTGAAGTCCTGTCTGTTTTAGACCTGGTACCTGAAGGGGATAAAGGGAGAAAGAGAGAGAGTCATACAGAGAGGGAGGAACAAAGATGCTGAGGTAGAGTGGGAGAGATAATCCTACAATTAAGACTACAATTTGGAGGGTGAAATTACAAAATAATTTAAATAAAAAGACACAACATAACAACACTGAAAACTAAAACAGCAATAAATATACATAACACAAATTGATAATGAAGCAAACTGCTAGTTTTACAAACTAGTGGAACATCTGGAATTAAATAAGAGAACCCTGAGAAGATAATCTACATTTGGTTCTTTAAAAAAAAAAAATTGTAGATAAATAATCTCTAATCTTTGATAGATCCAATGTAGAAGAAAAATAATATCTACATTCAATTTATGAATAAAAGCAATCTCTGCATTGGATCGTGCATTATTATCAAGATTTTGTCCGCACAGTGAGAGTTACTTCCCGTCCCATTCATGCTGTGGCCGATCACACTGCCTGTCATATGTTGTTTGGGTGTCATGTATTTATTATTTTCAAGAGTTCAACTGTTCACTCTTTTCCCTGTTGTCACCGCTCACTTGCGAGATTATTGGCACGTTGTGCTACTTGAGTTTGTGAGTAGCGAAACTGGGATGTTTTTGTATTTCTACTTCCCTTGGCTGTCGCTTTTTTTTCTGTGTCAAAAGCCACCACCAAGAAACGCAGAAATACAAGATACCAGTTTTGATACTCATGATGCTTTTCCCTGCAGCCCTTCTTATTTGAAGTGCACCTGTGGCACCTCAAAGAGACTCATGACAACACAACCTCCCACAAACATAATATAATACGGTGAGCAGAGACTCATGACAACACAACCTCCCAGAAACATAATATAATACGGTGAGCAGAGACTCATGACAACACAACCTCCCACAAACATAATATAATACGGTGAGCAGAGACTCATGACAACACAACCTCCCACAAACATAATATAATACGGTGAGCAGAGACTCATGACAACACAACCTCCCACAAACATAATATAATACGGTGAGCAGAGACTCATGACAACACAACCTCCCACAAACATAATATATATAATACGGTGAGCAGAGACTCATGACAACACAACCTCCCACAAACATAATATAATACGGTGAGCAGAGACTCATGACAACACAACCTCCCACAAACATAATATAATACGGTGAGCAGAGACTCATGACAACACAACCTCCCACAAACATAATATAATACGGTGAGCAGAGACTCATGACAACACAACCTCCCACAAACATAATATAATACGGTGAGCAGAGACTCATGACAACACAACCTCCCACAAACATAATATAATACGGTGAGCAGAGACTCATGACAACACAACCTCCCACAAACATAATATAATAATACGGTGAGCAGAGACTCATGACAACACAAACCTCCCACAAACATAATATAATACGGTGAGCAGAGACTCATGACAACACAACATAATATCATACGGTGAGCAGAGACTCATGACAACACAACCTCCCACAAACATAATATAATACGGTGAGCAGAGACTCATGACAACACAACCTCCCACAAACATAATATAATACGGTGAGCAGAGACTCATGACAACACAACCTCCCACAAACATAATATAATACGGTGAGCAAACGCCGAATAGAGCATATCATAACACCCCTACAACTGAGGCCCTGTGACATGCCGCAGCATGAAAGTGACAGGAAGTAACTCTCATTGTGTGGACAATATCTTGATAAGTTCCGGATCATCTACAACCAAAACGTAATCTTAATCAAGATTGTGTGACAGAAACATAATCTCTACATTCATTTAATGCAGCAGAAAAAAAAATTATCATGACGGAAATATAATTTCTAAATAAAGATAACACAGCAAAAAAAAAAATCAAATAATAATCTCTTCACTGAAATCACCTGTCACAGAAAAAAATAATTTCTAAATTTAATCATTAAAATTTCCTTGTTAAAAAAATGGAAAGGGGGAGAGGGGGGGGGGGGGGGGGGGGGGGGGGGGGGGGGGGGTCAGTGGTAGCAGTTGCTACAAAATGTGCAGGTAAACATTTTGTTTTCTTTAATGATTGGTAACCACAAATGTTTCCCTGTAGCAAACATATGGATGTAACGTGTCGACTCCCAGTCCTTAAGAGAGAAAATAGGGGCTTTTGAGCTGAAATGCTACTGACAAGGAAGAGAAAAAATATTGAAATTTTAACAGAACCTGAACATCAAGGAAGATTGGTTAATAAACAGAATCTTGTCTCGGAAACTGAAATATTTTGGCTATATCAAGTGCCATGGCAGAGGGCATGGTACCAGGAAAGAGAAGCAGGGAACGACTAACACGAAGATGGGCACAGGATATAAATGACTCCTTCAATATTAAAGTACATGCGACGGAAGAGCTGGCGAGAGACTGAGTGTCTTTCAGGCAGACTGTGATGAGAGCGACGTTCTACAAAGAACCTGCTACATGATGAATCACAAATGTTACAATACTAGCGCTATTATGCACCAACCTCAAATCAAGCACACCCTGGGATTGGTTACATTATCCAGGGGCCACAACTGACTGTTTGGTCTTCTTCTGCATCACCATTAAAAAAGGCAGTTGGGCCGATTTGTTGCGGTTAACAGGTGAGCTGCGACATATGTGCCTTTTGGCCCATCACATCCAGTCTCAGAAAATCTTTCATAAGTCGCGTTCACAACATGCTTGATATGGGGCAACGCTGTGTGTCTAACCCCCTCCTGTGCTTATTCATGTTCTTCAGCAGTCGAGGATATGCATCGAAATCTATTTTCAAAATAACTGCAGTCATGTAAAGTAAAGGAACCTTATCATGTCTTCAAGCATATTGGGCACGTAAGACTACATCTATATTTTATAGATCAATCGGCACTCCTTGGGCGATGTGCTGAACATCACACCGGCCGTACTTCTAAGGATTTCCATATTTCTCTATGAAAACTCATTTTGATGCAGGTCATTTTCCGCTGAAGAACATGCATAACACAGCTGGAGTTATTATCAAAAGTCGTCCCCATGTGTGGGATGCAATTTTATGTTATTTGAAGCCCCACCTTGGCTTCTGCCAGGGGCCTTGAATATAGTCTAGCCACAGAAATGGCCTAACGGTTGAAATGGGTTTCTGTGACCTCTCCAAAGCGATCCTCATCTGCAGGGTGGCACTTTGTGTCACCAGGTGTTTATCGCTTGCGTGATGTCCTGGTGGGATACAACTACCTACCTACCGCCCTACCTACATAGCTAGCTGAAGTTATGCTTGTATTGGCGATGGTAACAAGTAATTTTTCCTACCAAGAAAATGTATGGGACATCCAAACAGTAAACTAAAACTATTGCTTTCTGTCCACAACAGTAGTTACATTAACAAGAAAACTGTTATAAAAACAACAATAAAAAAAAAACATTAATATTTCAGCATAATAGTTAAAACAAGCACACAAGTTAAGGAGTCCATGCCAAAACTAAACTAATAAGATCATCAAGGAATGAATCTGTATCACTATGTAAGTGCTAACAAAACAAGAAACCACACCAACTCAACTAGAGGAATGTACAGATTTGTTACTAAATAAGCAATCTATGAAAAAAATAACACTTCACTGGAATGTGGAACTCTAAACAATATAGAAAGAAGCTGTTATTTTACAGAATTTCAGCTTGCCAGAAAGTACTACTGTCTACAGATTCTTTTTTAAAAAAAACAAATACCAAAAATAAAATGCTAAAATTTCAATTTAACCAGGTTTTCTGGCCCTTTTTTTTTTTTACTGTTGACAATAGGAATATCATTCAAAAAAAAAAAAAAAACAGTCAATATTCAAAACAAAGCTAACAAATATGTAAATGGAATTAACATTTTATTTGCTTTAACGTGACCTCATAACCTACACGTGTCTATGCACAAATACTGACCAGTCACAGAACATTTTATAATAAACTACTGGTCTGGCCATATCCATTTTAATCAGCAGGAGTGTTTGTTTAATTTTTATTTTGGTCTCTGACTCATAAAAATCTGGCAGTTAGATAAAAGCAAAGCATTAACTGAAATATTTATCTAATGGGCGGGATTATAATGTTGAACAAACACAAGTATGTAGACTAAAAAAAAACAAAGAACATGACCACACAAAAAAAAAAAAAAAGAACATAAACCAAAAACAACTATTAAAACACACACCAGTGAGTTAAGTAAAAGACATTTAAAAAAATTTACCCCCCCCCAAAAAAAAACATGAGTGGGTTGAGTATAAAAGCATTAGATATGAAGCCTAAAAAAAACACATTATGTCAACTAAAAATGACAGCGGTGCTGTTAAAAAAATAAACAATAAGCCCCAAAATTACAAATACACCGATCAAATAAACTTAAATAAAAACATGAGTGATGCTGAGTTTAAAAAAAAAACATAAGTCTGGAAACTAATGCAAAAAACACCAGTCGTGTAAACTGCAAATATATCAGTGAAAAAAATGAGAATAAAAATATCATGATCTTGAGTAAATAAAACATCTATTTATGATGTAGACCAAATCAAACATCAGCAATTTAGATCAAGCAACATCAGTCATGTAGAACTAAAAATTACACCAACCATCAGACTAAAGCAAGCCATCGCTACTCCAAAATACCAGTGAAACAGAAAAAAAAAATCAGTCATATAAAACACATTCAAAAATATTACGTGGGGAAAAAAAAACATTCAGTGGAAAAAAAAAAGTATGTCATATTGAAAACAAACCAACAAATTCAGTCATTTAGAAATCATTCAGTGAAAAAAGACCAGTCACACAGGAAAAAAAAAACAGGCAATAATTTCAGACATAATACGAAAAAACAAACCTTATTTTCAAATGTTTACAAAATGGGCACTCGGGCCCATCTTACATTTGGCCCTTCGAAGCACTCATCTTTCAGACCGCAATTGCATGTATTCAATAATGCATGTTATGTCTACATAAAAATATACATAATGAAATGGTGCATACACATATCATATATAACAATACAAAAATACACAGGTACAAATACTCTTACAAGTTCATACACACACATACATACATACATTTATACATACATGTACTTATCCCACAAACTTACCTAATTATAAAATGATAATGCATTATGGATTAACTAAATTTAAGGTGGAATATAATCTCCGGTAAGCATGAAATCAAAAAAAAGGTTTACGATTAAATGAGTAGGGGGACTCTTGTTTTCAGATCAAGTGGAAGATGATTCCATATTTTGGCAGTAGAATATGCTAAACTTGTTTTAAACAAATCAGTTCTAGGTCTAGGCAAATGTTATAAGTCGCTTAGTTTAGTCGCTAGCTATTCGTAGGATTGGATCGAATCAACCAGAAAATGTAATTTGGAGCATTTTGAGACAGGATTTTTTTAATTGAATTTGGCCGTGGTAAAAATTTAACGTTTACTTTAAATCGTGAGTCATATAGAAAAAAACCAGTTTTAAAAATAATACATCAGTAACAGTAAACAAAAGAATTTTAGTCACACATTAAAAAAAAAAACAGTAATTAACAACCCCCATCCCCCAAATAAAATAAAAAACCAATCATGTGGCCAAACAGAAAAGCCATTTTGGCTCAAAATTATCACTAATAATTAAGCAGAAAAAAAAATCATTCATTAAAATTTCAAAAAACTATATGGATTATTATTTAATTCTGTTAAATTCTGCCCCCCCCCCCCCCCCCCCCCACAAAAAAAAAAAAAAAAATATACAGCACTTAGATTTACATTATACCATCATTCTTCGTCTGACAAGTATTAACAAGATGGCTGATGGTGGTTATGTTAAAATGACAAGCAACAAACACTACACTGTGTTTTCACAAGGTGACCGCAAAACTAATCTCCTCTGGGTAGCATTTTCCTAGCAAATATATTTTCACACCAAAATATATTTGTGACTGACAAGAAAATGAAAACAAGTGGTTAAAGTTTAAGGATTATTTCCAATTGTTTACATATAGTTAAAGTCGTTTCAACATAACAACAGTTTCAGGATTAATTATTTCGAATGGGTTTTACATTATTAAAGTTTAGGGTTCAGTACTTCTGAGTATTTCCACAAGCAGTTAACATTTCAGGTGTAAATATTTCCAGTTGTAAAAGTGTAAGGTTATTATTTCCAAGTATTTACATATGTAATTAAAGTGTTAAGTGTTAATAGTTCTAATTATATGTGTGTGTGTGTGCATACATAATTAAAGTGTTAAGGTTAAAATCTCCAAGCGTTTACATGTATAATTAAAATGTAAAGTGCTAAAGTTAAGAGTTCATTATTTCCAAGTGTTTACATATATAAGTTAAAGCCGACTGAATGTTTTAAATATCATATTTCATACTTCCAAAACATTTTTAGGACGAAATTTTTCGTTATTTGAACAGTAACCCACCATGATTTTTGCCAGGGGCCGCAATATAGGCAGGTCATATAAATCTGGCATCATTGTCTGAACGACACGGTGTTTTTGCATACCTCTCCACGACGATCCTCATCCGCATGGTGGCAGCTGATTGTGTCATCGTAATGTTTATCGCTTGTGTGATGCAGTCCGGGTGGGGTAAAAATCTGAAACAACAAATAATGTTTAAAAGTTGAAGGATCAACATTACTCCACATCCCATACGGCTCGGTCTCTATCCACAGAATGGCAAGCCACATGCCGAGAGTATACTCCGCAACTCCAAACATTATATGCACTAACAGTAACTACGAGAATACAGGGCAGCTGCGTTTGTGAGGCATGGTGTCTGAAAAAAATATAGAGGTTCGGGCATCACCAGTAAGGGAGTAAGATTTTTCATGTGGACTTAGTTTCTAGTATTATTCGGTCTTTGGTTGATGTTAATTCATAGAGAAAGCAAGTAATAAATCCTTTGTTAATAAAAATAAAAGAGTAGCCTAGATGCAGTTCGGGCAAAATTTTTTGAAAAATATGAAACAAAAGTATTTCAGGATCCTCGTCGGAGTTGAGAGGATCAACATTACTGTGCTGAGGGTTTTTTAGACACGACTCGGAGTCTATCCACAGAAGGAGCACTGCCGAGAGTACACTACCCATGTGCCATGATGTTGATCGGTTGTTCAAAACCTAAACACTGAGAATATTATGTGGTGATCTCACAATCCTTTCTATGGAATTCATACACTTGCTAGACGGACAGGCACGCATCACTATACAGGACCTTTTTCCACTGATAAAAACAACCGGATAACAGAATGCTGCTCCTCTTCTGTGCATATCAAAAGTGGGGCGGACATCTTTTAGACTGTCATTTAAACGTCACCACGTTTGACTGCACTGCTATGTCACATGCTTAATACTTGAGACATGCTTAAGAACAATACTGACAGGTTACAAGACAACAAAATGTTTGCCGTAATTTCTATAACACTTTTAAGGTTTTGATTTCAAGCTCCCCTCATACAGCCGTTTAAAAACCATGAAAAGGTTTTTTTTCCCCTAACTGCCTGCCACAGATAATCAATCCCAGCTGTGGCAAAGTTCGTGAAACACGTTTATTAACCTCTAAGCCACAGACGCTAGAGAATAAGAAGCATACACATGTCATAATTGTAGCAAACTCTGAAAGATCAAGGCTGTGCTGATCTTTACTCCAGTCCAGGTCAAGGTGGGGAAGATAGACTGGATTGCTTCGAGCAGATGTGGTCAAGTGGCAAGTAACTTCTGTTGAGAAAGATCAAGGGTAGTAGAAAGAACGATTTTAAACAGCATACTTTGGATCTTTGGGGACTCGGCAATTTTCACTTCATAAAAATGGCAAAGTACAATCGAGAACAAAAAAAAAGAACCAGTCAAATTATTCAATGTTGTTTCCCAATACTTTCTATACAAGGGAGGCAAAAGTAATGAGCTAACTGCCCAAACAGCAGCTGCTGGAAGACTTTTGAAGGTCACAAACCAGGGATTTGTCTGTAACAAAGGAATACAGGAACAGACCACTATAGCCTCAACAATTTAATAGTAACGACTTATGCGTATAAATGTTATCTTCTCCTTCTTCGCGTTACCTGGCTGAAAAACTCCTGACTTTAGAACCTGAGTGTTGCGTGCACATCAGTTTTACAGATTTAGCTTATTTGTATATCGAATCTTGGTTACTTGCCTCTTGGGCAGATGCACTCCCACTTCAAAGGTTGCTCCCAGTCGACTCTTATGACATGCTTGTTGGGGAGGTAGTGGGTCTATCCCTGTTTTCCCCACAACAGGGTCCCAGGATCCACAAAGGGATGTGTACAAATGATGCAAAGAAACCACAGTGTGCAGACTAACATAGAAATGACACGTGTCACTAGGTGCCACAGAAGGGACTTGGCAGACAACTGTGGACTCTAAACAGGAAACAACATATAAAGATATCATCTGTAGACTTCACATAATAAGTAACAGAGATATCACCTGCTCAAAGATGATCCAATCTTCAGACTTCACACAGGAAATAAAAGAGATATCACCTGCAGATTTTACACAGGAGACAATGCAATGAGATAGAATCTGCAGATTCCATTTGGAAAATACCACACTGAGATAACATCAGCAGAAAATAATGTCATCTCCAGACTTCACACAGGAAATAAATGAGAAAATATGTGCAGAAAATTTTTTATTTTTTGTCACAGAAACAACATAGGAACCTGAAGAAGGCTGCAAAAGCTAGAAAAGTCTGGCATGAGTTGGATGAGCGTCTACGCTTCAACAGAAGACAAAAGACAATGACAGAAACACAATGGGATTAGTTTCCCCTGAACAGAATTACCAGTGCCACATATTTTGCTGAACACAATGTGATCTAGAGCAGACGACAGTCTAGGAGCAAGAATTGTGATCTTGAAAAGTTAAAGTAGGAAATATGAAAGGTCATTAGGAAAAGGTTGAAAAGAGTAAAACTGGAACAACTGGAGAATAATTCTAAGGCAATTAAATGATTGCCTTAAAACATTTTTTGAAATTTTTCTGAGAGTATTCTTATAAAAGTTGCTGGAAATTCTGAGAGATAATTTTGATAATATTCTTAGGAAGAAAAAAGAACATGAAAAATCTCGGCAGTTATTTTTAAAATGCTCATGAAAAGTCAAACAGCCAATGTCTTTGAGATAAGACTGAAAATTGTTTTAAACAATTCACTGCAAAATCTGAAAGATTTCTGGAGAATGCATCAAACTATAAAGCAACACATTATGGTGAGGTAGTCTAGGGAAAAAATATTATGTGACAGCATCCATAAGTAAGCCCTTGTTTTTGCAAATATTCCTGATACAGAATCAATGATAAGATTTATAAGTGCTGCATTTCATCAACTGCATTCTAGGAGCATGGGTAACAAAACCATTTGCATAATGTTCAATATTTGTGATCTACATCTTTATTCTGGTTGTGAGGGATAAACCACAAAATGTATAAATATACCTTCAATCTACATCTAAATTTTGTTGGGGGGGGGGAGGGGGGGGGGAGCAGAGGGGGGTGAAGACCACCATAGTGTAGCGACTAGACTCTCGCCTGTGGATCTCAAGGTTGTGAGTTCAAATCTGCATAAAGGTGGAATAAAAAAAAAATGTCCTTGGCTCCCAGGTTGAGAGAGCCTTAAATGGATACCAGGTAAAGTCCTGGGAATGTGATTAGCGTATGTTAACTACATTACCCACCATGTGCAGATTGTCTATTAAAAAATAGGTCTAGCCCTATGTGCCCAATACACCCGAAGGCATGGAAAAGGGTCCTTTATATTTACTAACATTTTGTTAGGAAGACTTCCTACATCTACATTTGATTTATGTCAATACCATTTCAGGAGGAAACCACAAACTGAATCAATACCTGTGATCTACATTTTTGTAGCAAGGACAAACCACAAACTGAATCAATAACTGTGACCTACATCTACATTTTTGTTTTAGCAAGGACAAACCACAAATTGAATCAATAACTGTGATCTACATATACATTTTTGTAGCAAGGACAAACCACAAACTGAATCAACAACTGTGATCTACATCTAAATTTTTTTAGGACAGACAAATTTCATCATTTAGTTTCAACAAAATACAGAAGATTCTTCTCAGATGACCCAAGACAGACAGAATGCTATGGTTGGCTGGGCAGTTGCAAGTTCTGTCTAGATGATGTATGTACTCAACACACTAAACTGAATGATCAACAACTGCATCCATAGTCTGTAATATTTAAGTTCAACAGGATACAAGAGATTCTCCTCAGGAGATGATTCAAATCAACCCCAGCAGGGGGCATGCTAAAGAAAAACTGAAGGTATTATCTAGACTCTGGAGTGACATCTCGAGACAATGACAATGGCTTTGTTAGTTTCATCAAGATCGGAAAATGGAGGTCATCATCATACACATCTGGATACTTTTTCAGCATCTGAAATTTAAAAGAAAAAAAAAAAGAATGAGATAAGTTTAGTCTGTATGGGATCACTTTCACTACTGACAGGTTATCTCCCTAAGTGGTTCAGTCTTCTTCAGCAGATCATATGCAGAGAATCTCAACACAGTGTAGAGGCTTCAGAGTGCCAGTGACGACAAAGAAATATGTTTACTCAGTAATCCCATAAGGCACAATATCTAATTTTTTTTTTTTTTGGTGTGTGAAAAACTTTTAACTTTTTTTGGGGAAGGGGGGCATGGATCATCATCAACATCATTATAATAAACCCCTTCTGCTGTTAAGGGGCGTGGGGAGGAATAATTTCTGATCCAATGCACGCTGGCTGGCACTGGCTATTGTCATACTGTGAAGGCATAAAGTGTTTTTAGTGCTGTCATTGGGTGTGTATGTGCGTACGCGTGCCGCCCTCTTGCTCTTGTAGCTGATCTTCTGTGTTGTAGTGCCCGTGATGGTATTTGGTATTGCTGCATTCTAACAACTTGGTCAAACCACTTGATCTGTTTCTAAAAAATCTGGTGCAAGGTGTTCCCACAATCTGTCTGACAGCATCATCATTCACTCAATCTCAGATGGTCAAGTTCACCGCTTTTTCTGGACAGCTTTTCTAATTTGAAAACTTTGCTTTGGCAGAAATCTATTCAACCCACCTTTTCAACTCCACACAATATGCACCGATCATTAACAGTCCAATCCACATACTTCAACTTCCCTTCATTGGCAACTGCTTTCCTCTGGCTGGAGGAAGTATTTGATTTTGCTTTTACCTCACCAGCAGTAAAAAAAATGTGTGCCTCCAATTTCATTTTCATTACATATTGGATTTACCAGTTACAGTGAACAAAAGGTAAGAAAGATCTTCCCCCTTTTCCATTTTCCTAGGCTGGATGTTGTGAGGACTCTTTGCGAGTAACAGAACAGTGAGAGGGCACAGATAGATCTTTACGGTCTGAGGACAAGGCCCTGCAAGGAGTTATCAGGGAATCTGGCAGACGCTCAACACTCAGGGGAAAGGCGAGGTGGCTATACAATCAGACAGTAACTGGTGCCATTGAAATTGGAACTCTTCACTCTTCTGCTGAGATGGGGACGGAGTTACTTTTGGGGGTGTCCCGAGTGCTGTGATGTCAATTCTTAATTCAACATTTATTTTCTAACAACATGTCACCTCAAACCGCCATTTCCAAGATTCCAAGACATGCTATAATACTTTCTAAATACAGCAGTAGAGCACAAAGGCATAAAACAAGCATCTGAGTTTAAATATCTGAAAACAACATTCACTGAAAGATTGCAAATTAGATGAAGAAATTATTATCCGATACAGTAAATTAAACCAAGTATTGGTCAGCTACGCCCCCCCCCCCCCCCCCCCCACTTAAAAAAAAATACAAGACAATCCAAATCAGGAAAAAGAAACATCTCCTTCAATACATATTTATTCAAACACTATTCTACCAATGCCAGATATAGTCACTTACAACAAACCAGAAACAAAAATTAATAACCTTGGAAATGAGATGTCTGAGAAGGGCTGCAAGAGTGATAAGAAGAGATAAAACCAGGACAAGTTAAACAAAATATACAGAGAAACTCTACAACAGCATGATGTGTCTATAGTCAAGGCAGCCAGAAAAGCAAGAATCTTATATCTCCCTCGATGCTCGAAGTGGTTAAAGAGGAAGTGAAGAAGAATGCTAATAGTCTTGATGATACAAAAAGATTTCTTAGAGCCGACACTCAGCAAATACCAAGAACAGAAGAAGACTTTAAGTCTTGATGATATAACAGGATTTCTAAAAGCTGATGATCAGCAAAAACAGAGAAAGGAAGAAGACGAAGACAATAAAAAATGTACACATGACTCACTGCCTGATGTAAATTCCACACCCTCCTGTCGTATTCTCCATCCACCATAACCAGGAATAACTTCTCAGCCACGCCCACAAACTTGTGAAAAGTTTTGCTTCTCGACGGAGCAAATATCAGTGCCTGACCCTGCACATATAACACAGAAACATAAGGAAATAAATACAGTGAAATCTTATCAATACAAACTCACTTAAGACGAACACCCGGTCAACATGAACCAAATTTGTGACCTGGCAGGACATAAACTTATTATCATAGTATGTTAGTCTCTGGATAAACCAAGAAGAAAAAAAATATTGACACCCTAAAAGATCTGAACATTGAGGAGAATTGGCTCATAAACAACATCCTGTCCCGTCAGCTGAAATATTTTAGCCACGTTCAGCATCAAGGTCGCCTAAAGAGAATGGCGACTGAAGGGTTCAGTTTCCGGAAAGCGAAGCAAGGGCTGATCTTCGCAAAGGTTGATACAAGACACTAAAGATGCACTGGCAATGAAAGCACATAGGGCCTGGAAAATAAAGCACATGCTGATCTTCGCAAAGGTGGATACAAGACACTAAAGATGCATTGGCAATGAAAGCACATAGGGCCAGAAAATAAAGCACATGCTTATCTTCACAAAGGTGGATACAAGACACTAAAGATGCATTGGCAATGAAAGCACACAGGGCTGGAAAATGAAGCACATACCGATCTTCACAAAGGTTGATACAAGACACTAAAGATGCATTGGCAATGAAAGCACACAGGGCCAGAAAATGAAGCACATGCCGATCTTCACAAAGGTTGATACAAGACACTAAAGATGCATTGGCAATGAAAGCACATAGGGCCAGAAAATAAAGCACATGCTGATCTTCACAAAGGTTGATACAAGACACAAAGATGCATTGCAATACAAGAAAATTAAGCAGATACTCTGATCTTGGCAAAGGTTGATATAAGACACTAAAGATACATTGGCAATGAAAGCACACAAGATTTTAAAGAAATGGCTACAGAAAGAGATTATTTTAGGCGTACCATGAAGACAGTGATGTTCTGTAAAGGTCCCGCCCCCTGACGGTGATGACTAATCCCCAGTGAGCACAATTATTTGTTTAAAACACACAAACTCTTTTTAGTTTTCTTTGGGGGGTCCCTTGGATTTCATGTTAACAAGTTTTCACTGCAAATATAACATGAATTTTGCAACTTGATTCAAGCTATCAAACCACACAGGGGGGACAGTAATAGTAACTATTCCTAGGAGCTCGTGGGCTGAAACGTATGTCGACGAGAGATCACTTCTACTGATGATTGGTAGACTCCTGCTGTACATGCTCCCCTGTGGAGTTTCTTCTTATCAACCCACCCACATGAGACAGCAGATTAATTTGTAACCATCAAGTGCCCCATCAATCAATCAGTCAAACAACTGTCATGAAGGACAGCCATAGTGGTGTAGTGGATAGATATGCTGCTTGCTGGCCTGAAGGTCGTGGGAAAGAACCATTTTTCTTCTTGATTTCACAATTGTTAAATCCTTCATTATGTCCTCAGAGAAATTTTTTTTTTCCGAGGGCCTAGCACACTGTGAGGCACCAAAGTGTACCTTATTTAGTTGATGCCTAAATCCAGCATTGCTTGCCTCTTTCTCAACTGCCTCCATTTCTACTGAAAATGACCAGATAATTCTAGACTCACCCCTGGCTTCAGCAGGTCATAGATGAAACTGGCTAGATCATCTCTGCAGTCGTCAAAAAACAAACTGAAATAAATTAGTGTAATGATTCAGTTGATCAGACTTGTTGGTAATGAGTTAAAAGTTATGATTTAGATTATCTTCTCATCACTCCGGACACATCCATAGGTGCACAGATTCCCCTCTCAACATATTCATCTGCGTTGTGCGGTTAATAGTACCAGTTCTATGTTGGTTAACAAGACTTTGTGTGCGTCCGGTGTGCTTCTCATGCTTGGCTGTGCCAATCTTTACTCCCAATTTTCGTATTCTTAGCAGTGATGTGGACACGTTGCTTCCAAAATTCTCAGAACGTCCTATCTCTCTAAGGGCAATGACAAGTCTGCGTGATCCATAGGCCGGCCATCTTCAATTAATGCAGCACCGGACAGTCTATCAACTCTTTCATTACCAACAACACCTGCATGCCCTGGGACGAATATGAAGGTAACTGTGCACACATGAGAGTGTTGCAATGACTTGTTAGTAATAGAAAAGTAAGTAGCACAGGATGATCACAAAAAACTCCAATTATTAGGGCAATTTAACAGTTACTAGAGTAATACATCACTGTAAAGATTGAAATAAGTAGTACATCGCTGTAAAGATTGAAATAAGTAGTACATCACTGTAAAGATTGAAATAAGTAGTACATCACTGTAAAGATTGAAATAAGTAGTACATCACTGCAAAGATTGAAATAAGTAGTACATCACTGTAAAGATTGAAATAAGTAGTACATCACTGTAAAGATTGAAATAAGTAGTACATCACTGTAAAGATTGAAATAAGTAGTACATCACTGTAAAGATTGAAATAAGTAGTACATCACTGCAAAGATTGAAATAAGTAGTACATCACTGTAAAGATTGAAATAAGTAGTACATCACTGTAAAGATTGAAATAAGTAGTACATCACTGTAAAGATTGAAATAAGTAGTACATCACTGTAAAGATTGAAATAAGTAGTACATCACTGTAAAGATTGTAATAAGTAGTACATCACTGCAAAGATTGAAATAAGTAGTACATCACTGTAAAGATTGAAATCTTTGTTTCCCCCTTTTAAACTTTTTATACAATGCACATTTAAATTATTTCTTTATGTGTTTTCGTGTCACTCATAATGATTGAATCACATATAATAGGCAATGAATACGGCACTAGAACAGAAAATAACTACATGTGAAATGCACTGTCCCCGCAAGGTCACTAACAATACTAGACGAGACACAGTTACAAATACCAGCAATAGAGAGAAAGTCGGAATAACATTATATTGACAGACAAAGAATGAAATGGTTCGGCCTTCTAGTGGGAATGCAGCCAGACCAAAACTGCATATGAGACTTTTTACAGCAAAACATCTGGGAGGAAGGCGAGGGGAAGACCAAGAAGAAAGAGATGGATAAATGGTGTAGCAGAAACCTGCCTAAAGAAGAACAAATCCACCACACAAGACCCGAGAAGCGCAAAACAAATACAGAAAACCTGGGCTACAACCTGGTATCAGTGAGATGACACAAGAAGAAGAAGAAGAATGAGGGATACTTGTACAGACAATCATTCAGAATTCTCCATGTGAGTTCTGGGGGCCCTAAGTGGTGGTGCGGGGAAGGGGGGGGGGAGGGGGTGTAAAGACCCACTGCCCTTTAACAAGCATATTGTAAAGTGGAACTAATTAGGGGAGTGCTTAAAAAGCATTTGTTGGGCCAAAAGGCCCTGATGTGGCAGTGGCGAACACAGAAGAAGAAGAGGAAGACCATTTAGAACCTGACTGGTGATGTGATCAACATAATGTTAACAAATATTACAGTATAACAATAACACCATAATAATTATAATGTTCCTGTTACCCATTTAAGGCTATGTCGACATGGGCGCCTTAGGTTAATTATATAAATCCATCCCCAATATGCATTCAAATCCATGACCTTTAAGCCAGTAGAGTCTAGTAAACCAATTATTCAAAGGGTGACCATACATCCTATCTTCATTGAGGCTGTTAGCCCATCAGTACTACCCCACCCCCTTTCCAGAAATTATTAAAAAAAATACACCCATTGTCCCATCAATAAAAAAATCTAAGAATAAGTCTTTAACTTATATTAGATCCTTAATGATTAATAACAATAAAAAATTATAGTAAACAATTGGGGGGGGGGGGGGGGGGGGGGGGGGGGGGGGGGGGGGGGGGGGAACCTGACTTGCTTGGGATGTCCCATTTTCAGCTCAAGGTATAATGGTCACCAGGTATAATGCAGCCAGTTAATGAAATTTGTAACTAAAAATGTAGTACACACCAGTCAGCACAGATGATAGTGTCGAACATCGACTCCAGTTCTGGTTCTACTTTTGTTTTCCCCCAGCGGAGCAGCCTGCCAAAGAGTCATCACAAAACAGACTAAAGTCAAGTCAAATAATAAAGTGAATTAAGGTAACGTAAGGTAAAATAAAGCAAAGCAAGTACAAGAATTCAAACATTTAGGAAGCATATTTACAGAGGATGGCAGACTCAACAGAGCACAGAATTCAAATGCTGTCACCTACCAGTTAGCAACACTGCTTAGACACCCAAATGTCTCCCTTCCGTCAAAAAAAAAGCACATAAACAATAGCATCTTTATCCCCTACTTTGTGTTATCAGTGCCAAACACGGACAATGAATAAGGCACTAGAACAGAATAGAACTACATATGAAATGTGCTGTCCCTAACAACACAAGAAGGGACAGGGTACTGAATACCACCAGCATTAGAGAAAAAAGTCGGAATAAGATCATGCCTGGATTATATTGACAGACTAAGAGTAAAATGGTGCGGCTATCTAGTGAGGATGCAGCTAGATCAAACTGTATATGAGACTTTTTACAGAACATCTGGGAGGAAGGCGAAAGGAAGACCAAGAAAGATGGATAAATGATGCAGATGAAACCTGCAAAAATATGAACAAATCCATCACCCAAGCCCCCTGAGAAGCTTAAGACAAATACAGAAAACCACAGGGCTACAACCTGGTAACAGTGAGACGACACAAAAAAAAAGTAAAGTAAAAAAAACAAAATAAAGCAAAACAAAGTAATGTAAAGTAACAAAAGTTAAACAATTTAAAGTAAAGTTACATAAAGTAAAACAATATAAAGTGAAGTAACATAAAGTAAAACAACATAAAGTAATGCAACATAAAGTAAAGTAAAACAATATAAAGTAAAGCAATATAAAGTAAAACAACATAAAGTAAAGCAATATAAAGTAAAGTTACATAAAGTAAAACAATATAAAGTAAAGTAATATAAAGTAAAACAACATAAAGTAAAACAACATACAGTAAAGTAACATTTAGTAATATAACATAAAGTAAAGCTACATAAAGTAAAGCTACATAATCGGGCTGTCAGCGAGTGAGCCCATGCACTGGAGGGGTCATGAGGAATTTTTTATTAATGTTGTATCTCAGATGACGTCACAGGAAAGTCCAACATTCTATAGGGTGGTAAGACTGAGTTTCATTGGCTTTTTGATGCTCTTAATGACCCCAAAACATCTAGAACTGGCCCTTAGCCCAACCCACCTACGCCCTACGAGAGAGTGCAGCATAGGTTCCACGAGTGCATGCAGCCTAGGTCCCACAACTGCATGCAGCCTGTCTATCACCCCCTGAAATATTAGACTGTCCCGTGACCTGTGGATTTTTCCTGTTTTGGGTAGGATATTAATAAAGAACTGAATCTTATAGGCATCTCATAAAAGATGATTAGAAATGAACGAATCAGTCAAGAACTGACATCACTGTACTCAGGAAAATCCCCAGGTGTGAGCTGACAGGTGAAAGCCTTAACCATTGAATTACCCCGGCATTTAATCAAATGAGTGACAGAAAAGATCAAATCACCTTGCATTGACGACTGTTGCTCCAAAGTCATTACCCTCTATTATACTCCACAAATCTGCAAGCAGAAACAGTGAAACAATTACTGATTTAAGAATCAACATCATCACACATCGGACAGAGAAACCCCTCCCCCCTCAGCAAATGTCTTGAGGTGGAGATGCTATCCTGCAGCAGACTAATAATACATACGTCGTTCTCTTCCTCTCATACGCTCCTCCTTGTCGGATCCTCACCTAATTCCAAGCTCACACATTCTTACATGTGTTATTTCATCTAATTACATGTTTTCTATCACTTTTTTAGCAACTTACTTGTCACTTGTTTAGCAACTTACTTGTCATTTTTTAGCAACCCACTTGTCACTTGTTTAGCAACTTACTTGTCACTTGTTTAGCAACTTACTTGTCATTTTTTTAGCAACTTACTTGTCATTTGTTTAGCAATTTACTTGTCACTTGTTTAGCAACTTACTTCTCACTTGTTTAGCAACTTACTTGTCACTTGTTTAGCAACTTACTTGTCACTTGTTTAGCAACTTACTTGTCACTTGTTTAGCAACTTACTTGTGACTTGTTTAGCAACTTACTTGTCACTTGTTTAGCAACTTACTTCTCACTTGTTTAGCAACTTACTTGTCACTTGTTTAGCAACTTACTTGTCACTTGTTTAGCAACTTACTTGTCACTTGTTTAGCAACTTACTTGTCACTTGTTTAGCAACTTACTTGTCATTTGTTTAGCAACTTACATGTCACTTGTTTAGCAATTTACTTGTCACTTGTTTAGCAACTTACTTGTCACTTGTTTAGCAACTTACTAGTCCCTTGTTTAGCAACTTACATGTCACTTGTTTAGCAACTTACATGTCACTTGTTAAGCACCTTACTAGTCACTTGTTTAGCAACTTACTAGTCCCTTGTTTAGCAACTTACATGTCACTTGTTTAGCAACTTACATGTCACTTGTTTAGCACCTTACTAGTCACTTGTTTAGCAACTTACTAGTCACTTGTTTAGCAACTTACTTGTCACTTGTTTAGCAACATACTTGTCACTTGTTTAGCAACTTACTTCTCACTTGTTAAGCAACTTACATGTCATTTGTTTAGCAACTTACTTGTCACTTGTTTATCAACTTACGAGTCCCTTGTTTATCAACTTACATGTCACTTGTTTAGCAACTTACATGTCACTTGTTTAGCACCTTACTAGTCACTTGTTTAACAACTTACTTCTCACTTGTTAAGCAACTTACATGTCATTTGTTTAGCAACTTACATGCCATATTGTTTAGCAACTTACTTGTCACAGACTGTTCATTTCCATCAGTCAGCTCTACGTGAGTTGCCTCAGCATATAACCCTATCTGGAAAAAAAAAAGGGATCAAAATTAGCTGTGGAATAATTATGTCATGAGGACTTTCACAGTCAACACATCATAACAAGTTGAGGCAGAAAAATAGATAGTAAACTTGCCGGTCTAGATTCAAACTCAACTTTCCTTGCGTAGGTTTTTGGACCCCATTTTGAGGAAGTCCGCATTTTACAAACGACTGAGGCTCTGTTAGGGTATTTGTTTGGCCACTATAATATGGGGGTTCGAAGGAGAGCCGCATTTCATATAAAATCTTAATATACAGCGTTGCACCATGCACTCAACTCAGTAGCTGGGCTACTGACCTACCCTGGCTGTTGCCGAGGGCCCTAATATTACCCAACCTATGGGTTGAACGGGGTTTCTGGGACCTGTCCCCAGGTGATGATCATCAGAATGGTGGCACTTTGTGTCACAGGTGTTTATTGCTCGGTGTGATATCCTGGTGGGGGTAAAACATCAGTCAGTCAGTCAGCCCATCTATCCACCATATCAGACTGGAAAATCTCACATATATAATATCGTAAACAGCCATATTTATGCTTGAGACAGAGAAGTGCAAAATCGAATGTAACATACTCTTTCTTTAATTCTGGATGGTTTTGGACTTTTAAAAAAATGACCTTGGCTCCCAGTCGACCTAGCCTTAAATGGGTACCAGGCAAAAGTCCTGGGAAGTAAAGGCAGCTGGTGTGATGTTGACCACATCACCCATCAAGTCCCGATTAGTCTATAAAATATATGTCTAGCCCTATATGCCCAATACAGCTGAAGGGGTGGAAAAAGGTTCTTTAACTTTACTTACTCTTTTAAAGTGTGCAAAATAAAGAAGAGGAGGTCAAGAGGAGATTCACAATCACAAAATTAACAAAGATAATAATATGAAAACTTACTGCAACGCCAGCTAGGCATGTCATCCCTCCTCCAAGCTCACAAACTCTCTGTCCTCTGTACCAAATACAATGTCAAAATTAATGTGAACTTAGAAGACAATCAATCAGCATAGTCGCCGTGGTGGAGTGGCTAGACGCTCACTGTGGATCGGAAGGTGGTGGGTTCGCTCCCTGGGGAAGCCAGACTTTTGTCAAAAATGGCAGTGCCTCCCAGGTCGACCCAGCCTTGAGTGGGTACCGGGTGCAGTCCCAGGAAGTAAAGGCGGCCGGCGTGATGCTGACCACATCACCCATCTTGTGCTGATTGGTCTATAAAATATAGGTCTAGCCCTATATGGCCTATACGAATGGAAAAGGGCCCTTTACTGTACTATCAATCAGCATGTCCTTTACATAATGTGACTCTTCATGACACACCAGAAAGTCTCACTCTCTCTCTAGCTAATTCTCCAGCCCTGTGTGCTTTCACAGTCAATGCATCTTCAATGTAGTGTATCTACATTTGTTGTTTTTTGGAGATGTTGATGTTCAGCAACTGCTCCTGGTAGTATGTTGCGAATCGTTGAATCGGCAACACTCAGAAGACTACAAAACTCCAGCTCAAAAAGGGGGACGCCAAAAGTGAACACTAAACAGGTAGCCAAGGAAGAATAATAAACTGGTGTTTCAGTAACCACACACCGAGGGATAAACGAAGATGTATCCGAGCGCTTATGGACTTGTCAGATGTGCAACGAGGGTAATCTGTCGATTAACTAACTAACTAATATCCTTAGATAATGCCCAAATACCAGCTACCACAGAGTCACATTGACAGAATAAAACGAACACACATTCTCTGGAAACTGTACCCTCCATCATTGTTCTCTCCAGACCCCCCCATGTTGCTTGATATGTTCAAAATATCTCAGCTTTCGGGACAGAATGCTGCTTATGAGCAAGGTTCTCCTTGATGTTCAGGTCATGCAGGATGTCAAAATTCTTCAAACTGTGTTTTTGTTTCAACTGTTTATGAAGGATAAAGCACAGGACTGGGAAAACCATAGAAAAATAACACTGAATTAACAGGAGTGGGAAATTCATAGAAAGATAACACTGAATTAACAGGGGTGGGAATATTCATAGAAAGTTAACACTGAAATAACACAACTGGGAATATTCATAGAAAGATAACACTGAATTAACAGGACTAGGAATATTCAAAGGAAGATAACACTGAATTAACATAACAGAAGTAGGAAAATCATAGAAAGATAACACTGAATTAACAGGACTGAGAATATTCATAGACAGATAACATTGAATTAACAGAAGTGGGAATATTCATAGAAAGTTAACACTGAATTAACAGGACTGGGAATATTCATAGAAAGATAACACTGAATTAACAGGACTAGGAATATTTATAGGAAGATAACACTGAATTAACATAATAGAAGTAGGGAAATCATAGAAAGATAACACTGAATTAACAGGACTGGGAATATTTATAGAAAGATAACACTGAACTAACAGGAGTGGGAAATTCACAAAAATTTTACAGTGAATTAAAAGGATTGGAGAATTCATAGAAATATTACATTGACTACAGAGGACTGGGAAATTCCTAGAAATATTACATTGAATTAAGAGGACTGGGAATATTCATAGAAAGATTATATACAGGATTGGGGGAGCCGTCATGATATTGTGGCTAAACGCTCGCCTGCAGATCCAAAGGTTGTAGGTTCAAATCTGAACAGAGGTGGATTTTTGGGGTAAAAAATATACCATGAAAATCCTGGGAAGTAAAAGTTAGCGACTACGGTGTTCGGCAATTGGCGGTCTTTTCGGCAATTTCCGTTACCCGGAAACCGTTCGAAACTTGTTCGGGAAATCTCGGCTGGTTTCCGGATGGGTCCAAATCTCTCACGAAATTTCGCGATTGGTGGGAATTTGGACCAGCTATAAATAGCTGAAAACGGCGGGAACGAACCCGATTACAAGCAGAAGTTTACGACAGCCTGAATTGCACTGTTTTTCTGTTACATCAGTTTGATTGAAAATTCGGTAAGTATTCAAGGTTGGTGTTAGGCTTTAACTGTTACTGGCCCTGGTAATGCTAGTTATAATTGAATTCTCCGTCCATTTTTACATTTGTGTATAACATTTCTTTCTGAACCGTGGCTAGGTAGATGTACAGTGACATTTTTCAGGCAATCACATGTGGCTGTGTCTCATTGCCTGCCATCTTGTCCAATGACAGTCCAATGTCAACAAAGCCAAAACAGAACTTCGCAGTTGGTTGCGCAGAAAAAACTTCTTGTTTCTGGGTCACAAGTTTTAGCGGCTGTTTCTTACATCTCATCACCACAAAAACCTACATATCTCAGCTCAGAAATGACATACAAGCCTAAATGAGGTATCATTGGAAAGAGATTTTTTACAGCTATCTAACTGTGCTGGTTTTATTGGTGTAGAGGGCATTTTGAAAATTTGACTAAAGTAGCTAGTAAAAGTGGTCTGTGTTATGCTGACCACATCATCCCCTGAGTGCCAACTGGTCTATAAAATATTTGTCTAGCATACATGCCCGATACGCCTGAAGACACGGAAAAGGGTTCCTTTATAGAATTGGGAAATTCACAGAAAACTCACAGTGAGCGACAGCAGAATTAGAAAATTGAGAGTTAAGTCTTTTTTTTTTACATTCAAAGGTTTAATGGACATATAGTGCTGTGCAGTAACACAAGCATTTGCGTGGCTCAAAACATAAAACTACACCCGCCCATGTGAACTCAGTGATTCACTGAGTATGATCCGGAGAGTTCCCACAGGTTCGGTGCAAAGGCAGTCGCTTGAGTCATTACAGAAGTGCACTCTGTATATGCAGGCGTCGATGGCAATGAAAGAGCTGATAGGTTGGCTGGATCCACTATCACTAGCGTTGGTCAACCAATGGATCATGCTGATACTATTAATGCCCTTTGAGAAATGGGAAGGGTGGAGGACTTTGGGGGCAGTTAAACCACATCTCCCCAAAATAATAGATTTGGGAGTAAAGATCGGCATAGCAGAAAAACGAGACGCACACCAGGCACATCAAAGGGCTTGTTAATCAACATAGAACTGGTACTATTAGCCACCAGACGCTCAGATTCATACTGAAGGGAGGATCTGAGCATCTATGGACATGTCTGGAGTGCAATGATGATAACCCAACTAACTAACTAATGGTAAAAAAAAGATCTCTTTACACGCCCTTAGGCGCATCGGGCATATGGGAAGAGCACCCATATTTTTACAGACCAATCGGCACTCGGTGGGTAATGTGGTCAGCATTACGCCGGCCGTCTTTACTTTCCCAGGACAGCCCATCCTGGTACCAATTTGAGGCTGGGTCAACCTGTGACGTCCCATACCACGATAAAAATCCACGCAGCCCACGCAGGTTTCGATCGCGGTACATTGGATTACGAGTCAGACTCGCAACGCCTTAGCCACACTAATGGTACCAGTCTCATATTTGTATAAACCAATCGACAATTAAAGGGGGGTACTTTTTGGGAGGACCCTTTTCCACGCCTTTGGCATATAGGGCTAGACCTATATTTTATAGATCAACGGCACAAGATGGGTAATGTGGTCAGCATCACGCCGGTCGCCTCTGCTTCCCGGGACTGCATCAGGTACCCACTCAAGGCTGGGTCGACCTGGGAGCAAAGGGGGATATAGTCAACATCAAACCAGCCACCTGAATGTCCCAGCACATATTTTAGTTTCAATTTTGAGTTATCTTCACAGAACTCCGGATACATCCATAGGTGCTCAGATTTCCCCTTATCATTTACATCAGTGTCTGGTGGTTAACTGTGCCAGTCCTATGCTAGCTAACAAGATCTTTTTGTACATCCGGTTTGCCTCTCATGCTTGGCTGTGCCGATATTTACTATCAATACTTGCATTTTTTGCAGAGATGTGGACAAATTTTTTTTTAGTTAAACCTGTAAGATGGGTTTACCTGAGAACTCAGGTCTTCTTCTTCTTTCTTCTTCTTCTTCACTTCCTCTTTTACCGCTGTGGATGTCGAGGGAGATATAAGGTTCTGTTTCTAGCTCTTCTGGCTGCCTCGACCATAGGCACATCGTGCTGTTGTAGAGTTTCTCTGATGTTATCCTTCCATCTTGTTCTTGGTCTACCCCGTGCTTTGTATGGTATGGTGTCACAAGGCATTCTCTCTAAGTGGGCAAACCATTTCACTTGCTGTCTTTGTATGTGAGACGTCCTAGCCAACGGGGCTCTGGTGAAGTTGCGACAGGCCTAGCAAGCCGGCAATGGATTTATTACCGCTACAGAAATCAAAATGAGAACTCAGGTAATTGTTAAAAATCTGCTTGTGCTGCAAGTTAAATTTATTACCTTTAGGCTAGCATGCTAGGTTTGCAGATGCACCACCATGACCCCCATGTGATTGAAAAATTCATAAAAATATCCCAATGTATGTTGCAAAATAAATTACAGAGAATCTTCTTCTTCTTCTCTTCCACCTTGTACCTCATCGAAGTGTTGAGGGGAAAGGGGGGAGGGGGGGGGGTGTGAATAAATAGATTACAGCGAATAATGAAAAATAAATCACAATGAATAATGAAAAATTAATCACATTGAATAATGAAAAATAGATAACAGTGAATAATGAAAAATAAATCACAATGAATCATGAAAAATAGATCATTATGAAAAATAAATCACAATGAATAATGAAAAGATCACAATAAATCATTTTAAAAAAATCATAATGAAAAATGAAAAATAAATCACAATGAATAATGAAAAATAGATCACAGTGAATAATGAAAAATAAATCACAATGAATAATGAAAAATAGATCATAATGAAAAATAAATCACACTGAATAATGTAAAGATCACAACGAATCATGAAAAATAAATGATAATGAATACTGAAAAATAAATCACAATGAATAATGTAAAATCAATCAATGATAAAAAGATGTTGAACTTACTTGAAGTCCTCCACATGTTGCATGCAGTAGTAGGTCATGACCTCCTCTGACGGCCACACACCTGAAAAGATTATTTCAATTTTGTATGCAAAATGATGTTTATACCTAACTAATGAAGAAAAATAGCAAATACTGCAGGAAATAGTAGGAACAATGGGGAAATAATGAAGAGCACAAATAAAAGATATAGTCTTGATAGATAAAATATTTCTGGCATGCAGAAAAAAAAAATTTGTCAACATGCTAAGGTTAAAAAATATAGTTTTGATAAATAAAATATTTTAGGCATACAGAAAGTTTTTTTTTTAGTGCTAAGATAAAAAATATAGTTTTGATAAATAACTTATTTTGGGCATACATAAATTTTTTTAGTGCTTAGATAAAAAAAAACGTGCATTCTTAAAAGATAAGACGTTCTGCATATACATAAAGATTTTTTTTAAAAGTGCTTATACAGAAAATTGTCTCGCCGCCGAGAGTCTCCCCCGCGCCGCTACGTGCGGCGCGGATGGGGCTAAACTAGACGACTAGGACCCACGAGCAGCAGCTTCCGCATCTCCTGCAGCTTTGCTCATGAGTCCTAGCCATCTAGTTTAGCCCCAATCCACACCGCATGAGCGGCGTGGGGGCTACTCTCGGCGGTGGCAGTAGTCGCCGGAAAACTTCAAATAAAGTCGCTGGAAGTTTGAAATTGACATGTGAGTGAGGCCCTGTTTTTGGTCGCCATCTTTTGTACCCGTTAGTCAGAGGATAGCCTGTCTATGGATGCTACTAAAAAGAAAGGTGCAATACCAATGCGGTACAAGCCGCACCTTGTTCCGATCGTACTTAGCCAAGTTTCAATGGCAAACAGCCACAAACAGCAGATTTTCGGGCACTATTTACAACTTCTGTGCCACAATTTTCAGATATAAAGGTATACAATTATCGGTAAGAAGTCGATTTGATATAACATTTTTGTCATTCCTTATTAGTTTCCACTTCAATTTTTAACTGTTTACAACACATGACCCGTGACCGTGGCTCGGCTGGATTTTTTACGGCCGCCATATTTGCCGACCGTTAGTCGGAGGATAGCCGAAATAAATATATTTAACAAGAATGTCCTTGCATTAGAACCCACAGTGCAAAAGAGATAATGAAGAATTAAAGACAAGATGACTAATATAAAAAGGTCTGTCAGTTCGGGAGATGAAATGAGATGAGCTAACATCTAAGCAATCAGGTTGTTCCCACAATGACTCCATCCCCATCTTCAGCAGCCAGCAAAAAGTTACAAAGCTGAAGGCACCAGTAACAGTTTGATTTTATGTCTATCTTGCTTTTCCTCTGAATCAGATAGGACCAGATCCCTTTGTCACTCTCCTCACTGCACCATCATCGCCACACCATATGCTCTATCTGTGTTTCTGCATTGTTCACTCAAAGGAATGCAACTGTACCTAGCTTGTCATGTATCCTAACAAAGACTGTGACTGCATCTAGCTTGTCATGCATCCTCTCAAAGACTGTGGCTACATCTAGCTTGTCATGCATCCTAACAAAGACTGTGACAACATCTAGCTTGTCATGCATCCTAACAAAGACTGTGACAACATCTAGCTTGTCATGTATCCTAACAAAGACTGTGACTACATCTAGCTTGTCATGCATCCTAACAAAGACTGTGACTACATCTAGCTTGTCATGCATCCTCCCAAAGACTGTGACTACATCTAGCTTGTCATGCATCCTCTCAAAGACTGTGACTACATCTAGCTTGTCATGTATCCTCCCAAAGACTGTGACTACATCTAGCTTGTCATGCATCCTCCCAAAGACTGTGACTGCATCTAGCTTGTCATGCATCCTAACAAAGACTGTGACTGCATCTAGCTTGTCATGTATCCTAACAAAGACTGTGACTACATCTATCTTGTCATGCATCCTAACAAAGACTGTGACTACATCTGGCTTGTCATGCATCCTAACAAAGACTGTGACTACATCTATCTTGTCATGCATCCTAACAAAGACTGTGACAACATCTATCTTGTCATGCATCCTAACAAAGACTGTGACAACATCTATCTTGTCATGCATCCTAACAAAGACTGTGACTACATCTATCTTGTCATGCATCCTAACAAAGACTTTGACAACATCTATCTTGTCATGCATCCTAACAAAGACTGTGACTACATCTGGCTTGTCATGCATCCTAACAAAGACTGTGACTACATCTATCTTGTCATGCATCCTAACAAAGACTTTGACAACATCTATCTTGTCATGCATCCCCTCAAAGACTGTGACTACATCTGGCTTGTCATGCATCCTAACAAAGACTGTGACTACATCTAGCTTGTCATGTATCCTAACAAAGACTGTGACAACATCTAGCTTGTCATGCATCCTCCCCAAGACTGTGACAACATCTAGCTTGTCATGAATCAATCTGCCACCTAGTGGTGCAGCCCCAGCCAATCTGTCTGCTTATTTGTTTTCCTGCATACCTCAGAAAAAAAAAAAATCCAAAGAACCTACAGGAGATGGCAAATGATAGAACAAAACCATGAGTTGGTTGAGGACCTATGCTCCAATGATGGTTAAACTGAGAGGAGAAATTTGCATGATGCACTTACAGACATTCCCGGTGTTGTTAAAGCCATTGAGTCTCTCTGCCGTTACAGCTTCACTGACATGACTGTTGACAGGAAAATTACATAATAAGTAAACTTCTTACAGAATATGATAGGAAAATAACATAACTGATAAACTTGTTACGTTGATATTACGATAGGAAAACAACAAAGTAGGTAAACTTTTTATGCTAGTAACTAGATTTAATCGCCTGGCTTCGACTCGAACAGTGACAGAAAGTTTGACTCCGGGTGCCGCCCGGTGGTTTAATGCTCAGTGTGATGTCCTGGTGGGGTAACCAGTCAGTCTGTAAACTTTTTATGTTACTAATATGATTTGAAAATAACATAATCGGTAAACTTTGTATGTTAGTAATATGATAAGAAAATGATATAATCGGTAAATTTTGTATGGTAGCAATATTATAGGAAAATAACATTACTGGTAACATTTTAAGTGTTAGTAATATCCTAAATTTATTCCAGGTAACATGTTTAAAAAGATATGTAACATTTATTGGGAGGGGACATAGGGAAGTACATCTACACTAACTTCGGGGAAAAGAGTGGAGAATAAACATGCAACAGGAAGACAATGTTACAGGTTGGTGGTCTGTCCCCAGTCAACCTACAAGACACAGAAATAAACAGACAGGGAAACCATAAACTATGATAAATAAACAAGAATTGATGGGCACTCATAGAAGAAGTAAATAAGAGGACGCACTATGCAACATAGAAATCAAAAGCTTTAGCTACTGTGTGGGGAATCAAACCTGTCACAGTCACGTCCAAGTGATGAAGGCGCCTCGATGCAGAAGTGTAAAGTGTACTAATATACATGGCCAATCGACACCTAAAAAAAGGTGTCATCGTAAGCCGGTATAACAGTCTGAATCCACAACTATGGAATATGGATAGAATTCATTTCAAACAACTCAAAAAGCACCCCAGGTTACAGAAATTTATATTAGCCAGAGATAGATTGAACAACAAATACAACAACCAGACCCTGACGACGTGTGTAGCATATAACGAACATTTAAAAAAGAGAAATGATTGGTCGGTTCCAGTGTGATGTATGCAATGCACAGAAATAAACAGAAGGGGAACCCCTGAAGCCATAAATATAATAAACAAATAAACAAGAACTGATAGGCACTTACAGAAAGAAGTACAGAAAGAGACAGGACACATTAGACAACACAAAAACAAAAGCTGTATTTACCATGCCTATGAGTGCCGATAAGTTCTTGTATATTTGTTTCTATCTACAAGGCAGCAGGCTTAAGTCTCTTTACATCTGGTTCACATCTCTTCACTTGTCTGTCATGAGATGCCTCACTAGTGGCTACATTACCATTTGCAAAGTTCTTAGAATCTTTGGAACACACAATTTCTGTCACTACAAGATGCAGATACATTGGAGGAGATTCCTGTAATCAACAGAATCAAGTCTGCAAATGGAATCTGAGAAAAGTGGTACAAGTGGCAAAAAGGGACAAAGTTTGCAACCAGAAAATACGTCATGATCTTGAAATCCAGGTCTTACAAACTCGAGTGGATCAGTCACAGTTAAGATGATGTGAACATGTAAGCAGAGTGGGAGAGAGTCAGCCACTACGGCAGGCATGGGAGGCCAAGAACCAGGAAACTAGACCTTCAGGGTGACCCAGGATTTGCTGGGAAGACAACATTCGACATCCCTAACTGATAGAGGACTGGAATGGAACAAAGCTCAAAAACAAAACTCGTGACAGCGGAAGTCTGGCGGTCTCTCTGGCAAACCTCTACACCCAGGATAGCAGAAGATCGATGAAGTAAATAGGTAAGAAGTCTGCAACACGACTATTTTACCTTATATTCACTGAAAAACCTGGCAAATCCTGACAAGTATACTGAAACCACTTGTTGATTTCTTGGTCCTGGTTGGCTGGTTCCATCGGCTCAGTAGAGAACAAGCCATAAGACTGGAATCTACGACAGGAAACAGTATTGTCCACAACTTTGACTGAGTTTTCGCCTGTTAAAACCTGGAGTAAACAAAAACATTATCAAGCTCCTTGAATGTTTTCTATAACATAACCCTTTCATTCCCAGGCAAAAATTTATTTATCCCTGTCATCCCAAAAAGCACAAAAAATGGCACTTCTGGTCTGTGTCCTGACCCTTTAAATGTCCCTTTTTTAGATTGCTTTAGAGGTTTGTTTACGGACAGCCCTGTTAATAGCTGTCCTTCCATTCTTGCCTGTGAAACTTTCTTTTTTTTTTAAGAATGACAGGGAATGAGCACAGATGCTGAAAACAAATTGCATTAAGATTACATCTCTTTTCTGTAAATTAGGACGTCAGAATGTCCCATTGGTTACCATGGTAAATGGTGGGCAGGTGACAGGGTCACAAACGTTTTTAAGGCTTCAGACAGATGTAACCCAGTCAATTCTCTGCTGCATTCATGTTTACTGGTTACTTCTGCTATTCTGTAACTATGGGGTGACCCGTTTGCTATGAAGCTGAACTAAACTAAGATTACCAGATTCTGTATTCAGTTAAAACTTGTTTTGATCCATAAATGGAATTGTCAGGATTTTGTGTCTGACCTGTTTAAAATGCTTATTTTCTTTAAATTAATTTTTTTCACAGAATACCCTAAATTCCTAAACTTGGGGTGTTTGGCATTGTCTTTTCTAGGTCACCAGGGCAAAAGGGTTAACTCCTATCTTGACTGTATTTTTTTTAAACTGTCTTTACCGCTGGTATTTACCATTTTAAGGGTGTTATAGGACAGGGTGGGGATGGAGGGAAGGGATAGGTTTGGGAGCCTGAAAATTAAAGGCTGCTTAGCTAGTCAGTCACCATAAACAGTGTAAGTTAAGAGTTTTTACAAAGGAGAACAGGGTTCAATGGATGCTTCAGTTCGGAGCTCACCTTCAGATATGTGTGAGCCCTCCAGATCTTGATCCTGTGGTGTATGGTTGGAAAGTCAAGAAGGTTATCTTACTACAAGACAAGAGGCCTTTCTTGTGCTCCCACAATAATGCACAGGATTTCAGTGTGCACCTTTTCAAGTCTTTCAGTCTGAGTATGACTGACAGTGAGAAAGGCTAAAGCATATTCGACTTGAGAAAGAACCAGTCCCTGGAACACAAGCAGTCTCTGCTCAATACTGACAGTGGCCAGGACAGACATTGCTGACAGGTCTATTAGAGCTTTTGTTATCACATAGTCAACATCCTCTGTGAAGCACAGACCTCCCTCTCAGAGATATCATCAGGTGGGTTCTTGTCAAAGCTTTGCCACTGATTTCAACCAAGGAGAACCACGTTACTGAAGCCTTCGAAGGGTCCACATATGGATTTCCACATACCAGGAGGAGATGCGATCAGATCAGGTTCGCTCTGGCAATCTCCGGACCCTCTCTTCCATATCAACAGCAAATAACAGTCTTGCCACTTCTATTCAACTGTTGCTCAGTTATCAGCACTGTTAGTTAGTTAGCTAGTTAGTTGTTTTATCATCATTGCACTCCAGACATGTTAATAGGTGGTCAGATCCTCCCCTTAGTATGAACCCTATTGTCCAGTGGCTAATAATGCCAGTTCTATGTTGATTAACAAGTCATCTTATGTGCCTGATGTGCGTCTCGTTTTTTGCTATGCTGATCTTAATTCCCAAGTCTATCATTCTGGCAAAGAGATGTGGATTCACTGCTCCCAAAGTCCTCCGTTCTTCCTATCTCTCAGAGTGCATTAACAATATTGGCAATGATTCATAGGTTGACTGTTGGTAGTCATAGCGGATCCAGCCAACATGTCAGTTCTTTCATTTCCATCGACATGCACATGTCCTGGAACAAAAATAAAGGTGACTCCATGCACAGTGGACTTCTGCAATATTTAAGCTACTGCCTTCACCATGAAGGCCTGACACCCTTTTCAATTAAAAGCGCTTGATTCAGTGAGTGTTTCTTATTAGCGCATATCTTTACATGCGATGCCTAAGAAGAAGAATCGGCATTAAGTGGTAAGACAATATCACAAACACTGAGATACTGGAAACAGTAGGCATTACAACAGTTTTCTCAGAGCTCAATCTACAAAGGCTCAAGTGGCTGGGTCTCTTAGATAATATAGAGGATGGTAGAGTCTCTAAGGACATCCTATCTGGCAAATTACAGATGGATAGACGATGTTAAGGTTGGTCTTTACTATGATATAAAGATGTGTGCAAGCTAAACATGAATGATATAGATATTGAGGTAGATATGTGGGAACAAAATACCATGGACGGCACTGAGTGGAGGAGGAAATCATAAAAGGGAGTGAAAATAAAGAAAAGAAAGTAGAAATGACTGCAGAAAGATAACAATGGTCTTGAAATCCCATGCTTTTGTTATGAAAGATATCTCTTAACATAGGCTGTGATTCTCATGCCTCCTCATAGCACAATATAACAATATCGTCTGGAAAGATGGAAAGGTGCCAGCAACAGAAATGGAGACATAGGACAACCTATGGATGGTGGTTGAGATGATCCTAGAGTGAATAAATGGTAGGTTATCGCTTAATATTTCAGTTGTTTATACTATGCCCTCTGACATATGACCAGTTATCTCATCGACTTGGGAGCAGTAAGTTAACCAAGATTTTACAGCAGATCAATATTAAGTTACTACCAGCAACCCCTAACGGCGAAGAAAGGGTTTTGTAGCGTAAAATGTTAGGCGAGGTCGCTCTCTTTTCTAGCCGTAACTATTGACAACACTACAAAGTTGATCAATGACATGCAAATTATTACCTGTGCTAGCAAGTTCCATCGTTTTCTAGCTTTGTATTTCTTATCGTCTGAAGTGTGACTATTTCTAACAAAGTCTGCGAGCAAATGCGACATGAGTTAGACTCCAGTTATTAAATGTCATTGGTCTTCATCAGGAGTCCTTCTTTCAAACGACATGATGTTAGCTACGGCTATTGCTACGGCTAACGGTCATTGTTCCTCTCCAGGAATGTTGAATTAAGAATCGACATCACAGCACTCGGGACACCCCCATAAGCGCTCCGTCCCCATCCTCAGCAGCAAGCGAAGAGTTAAAATGCCTATGGCACCAGTAACTGTCTGATTGTATATCCGTCTCGCCTTTTCCCTGAATGTCGAGCGTCGGGCAGATCCCCTTGTAACTGTGCCCTTCTCCTCAGTGCCATTCTCCTCAGACCGTAATGATCTATCTGTTCCTCAGCACTGTTCACTTGCTCCCAAAGGGCCCTCACAACATCCAGCCTGTCATACATCAATTCACCACAAAGTGGTACAGAACCGGCCACACTATCTGCCTGCTCATTTCCCAACACACCGGCATTACCTGGAGAAAATATCCAAATGATGCTAACTACCAGCGACCTCTGATGTGATACCTGCCACTCTGCACGGAGCATGCCTGCCTCCGCCTTTCTCAGTATTCTATGTGAGTCAGTTTTAATGACGACATGTGTGTACAGCTGATTTTCAAGCCAGAGGAAGGCAGCAGTGACTGCCTCCACCTGCATTCTCAAACTAGACGTTGTGATATCATTTGTCAGGCTTTGTTGCACCAAGCGACGTCAATCAGCTTTTGCTATAAACCCCCACGCACAGGATGTAAATCCTCTGCTGGTTTGCTGTCCGCAGGACCATCATCTCAAGGATGAGAATCAGACAGGCGCAAACGACAGAATCCCCGTTTAACCGTAAAGCATAATTATAATAGACCACCCCTACGGTTACAAAGCAGAGGTTGAACTAAATCGTCTCCCTTCAAGTCTAAGTCGAGTACCAAGTCATTGCCACCAAGTCGCAGGTCAAGCCTTAAGTTACCAAGAATGCTTCCAAATGTAGTAGGGTGGAAGCGACGAAGACTACAGTACAACAGATTAAAGGTCTGTGAGAGGTTTATCCTGGTTTGAAAATGCTAACCGGCCTTTTGAGAAACATTGGCAGTTAATAAAGTATACGAAAGATGGGGAAACATCTGGCTCGCTGGGTATAAAAGATTTTGTCTAGTCTCGCAGCGATATCCAGTTTCGTCCTTTTCAAGACGAAATTTTTTGTCATTTGAAGCCCTACTCTGGCTTTTGCCAGGGGCCGCAATATAGGCAGGCCATAAATATGGCCAAATGTCTGAACGCGGTTTCTGGGACCTCTCCACGGCGATCCTCATCCGCATGGTGGCACTTTGTGTCATCGGGTGTTTATCGCTTGTGTGATGTCCTGGTGGGGTAGAAAGTCAGTCAGTCAGTCGCAGCGATCTATTCGACTTCCGGACCAACCTGTGGAAGCCTAACCGAAGAAGACTGATGCTTTGCACAATGGGCTGGTCTATGGGTATGGCGACCACAGGTAACGTTCGTGGTCGGACTGATGGCAGTCGAGGGTACGTTCAGTGGTTAGTTGGTTAAAATAGATTTTCACTTGTATTCTAGACAAGAAATAGTTAGATGGTAGATTGCTGTATGTTTGAGGTTTTGTTCCAGCACGTGGTCATTTATGTCGTTACTTTTGGCCAAGCTGATGTGAAGTTAAATAAAAAGTATGTTCAACGTTGTATTCATAGTTACAGTTGTTTCCTTCAGCTTACGACTAGTAGTTTTCTAGTCTAGTTTATTATTACCTGACTTATTAGACTTTACACAGAAGATCTAATGCCTGGACTAGAATATTATTGTTTCTAGCCCCCACCTAAACGAACTATCTTATTTCCTTCTTTATCTTTCTTTTTAGTACCATGGGCTTTCTCCCCCCTAGTACACAAATAAAGTGCCGAGTCAAATCACTTTACGTATCAAGTCATTTGCAAGACGTGCATGGGACAGTGCTTTTTCAATAAACTAGTTCGTCTGTTCAGTACGAAAGCAACAGCCAACAATTGTTAGATTTTGATTTTATATGTAAATAGCTCAATTGAATGCATACGGCTGCATATTGAAGGCACCAAAAGTATTGTTATTTTAATAAATTTGCAGAAAACTGAAAATTTGTCACATTATTTTATTAGTATTTTATCTTACTACCAAACCCCATAGAAGCCGATCACAAAGAACCTGTCGTATCAAGTCGTTGAAGCTACAAATCCCAAGTCGAGTTGCAAGTCGTTACACAAATCTCGACGTTAATTACGCGACTCTAGTTCCAACCTCTGGTTCACAATAGCAGCACTTATGACAGTTGTATCAAGCTGAAGAATCGTCAAGCTCATCTTGATCCAGTGGTGATAGACGGCTAGATAAACATCGCAAATGTAACAAGGGCTGCATATTTCATTTGCAGCAATATAACCTGAGAAAACGCCAATGTTCTCACGTATAAAGTGCCACCTCTTGACACCCAACATCGCGTGCAACAAAGATAATGAGAAATCATGACAGTTCGTTCTGTGTGAGAGATTATCCAATTCTATAAAGCAATGCCCATCATTCCAAACGGTGTTGATTATAACTCACTCTTCCTTGTCATCAGATCTGATCTTAGCTGAGAAGATTTGACCCTGGCATTTGGATACCTATTGCTGGAAAAAAAAAGGTAAATGTCAGTTATACTTATATTGCTCTTCTCTTACCTGGTATGAATGAATGAATTTATATAAATGTTAATAGGATATTCCCATTCTGCAACCCTGGTCAAACTGCAAGAACAACATGTTAATCGGGGTGTCTCCAAACAAGAACACTACGCGGGTAGCCAAAGAAGAATAATAAACCAACACAGAACTGATGTCGTTAGCCGCTACACGCTGCAGGATTTACTGAGGAGGGGATCCGAGCACTTATGGTCTGAGTGGTTCGACGTGTAATGAGGAAAATCTGTCGACAAACTAACATAGGACATTTCCATTCCTGCTCCCTCCCCTTCCTCAGCAGCTAACGAAGAGTTCTTATACTGATGAAGCCAGTGGCAACCTGAGAATTCTTCTGTCCCCCCCCCCCCCTCACCCCCTTGCAGGAAGAAAATCGTCAAAACCCCCTGCTTGGGCGCACGATCAGTGTAATCAACCTCTTTAAATATGGATGCCTTGTTCTGTTGCATTATTTGCTTGATAGTAGAGTGCCTTTACCGCATTGGATTTATTATGAAGTAGCTCACCACCCAGAGGAGCAGCCTAGGGCTGTCACTCGTTAAAATAAATCTTTATTCCTGACTGACATTCAACCATTCACTTTTTCTCTGCTGGCATGTGGTTTGTTTATGTATTGCGAATCCTGGACAATCAATATAACAGCCGGAAAATTTCTTCTGTCTTCGGAGACAGAAAAATGCTTAGAATTCGTTAATAGCTAAATTAAGTAACCCATATGTTTTAAAAGACAAGAGCCCGACAATAATATATCACAAATATCAAAAAGAGATAATCTTCAGTATCCGGCTACGTTGTAAAAAGATCGAAACTGAAATTACCGCTGAAGATTTTTATGAAAAGAGGAATGAGTTAAGAAGTGACACCACATTACTCGATACTTTCCCATAAGTGCTTCGTCCTCATCTTCCGCAACTAGCGAAGAGTTCCAATTCCGAGGATGCCAGTAGCAAGTTGATTATATGTCCGTATTGCTTTTTCTCTGAGTGTAGAGTGTCGACCAGATCCCGGGGGCAGTCACTTCCAGCTGTACTATTCTCTCCAGACCATAATCATCGATTCGTGCCTCTGTGTGTTCACTTGCTCCCTAGGGATTGTGAAGAGAGTGACAGAGGAAGACAAAACGAGAAGATTCTTGACAGCCTTTTGTCATGGCCTGGAGGAGTGTCAGCACATAAATGAATACACGCTGTTAGCAATCGCAAATTGTCGAAAGGCTTGATCGTCCACTCCAGTCAGCAAGGCACTTAATGATGATGATGACCTCTTCATTATGTTTATTTGTTTCATAATTTCAGTTACCTGTACATGTTTTTGTGATGAGCAATAAGGCTAACAGCTATCAGTGTCGTGTTTAATTTTTTTAAAGAATTTGTGTGTGTCAGTGTGACAGTTGGTACAAGGGTATTCACGCGACAGCCAACCCCACCTTTGCTGGGGTGTCTTCATGGATATACAGTGAAGTACATTTGTCCCTAAGACGAGGTGCCGTGGTCATCTTGAGGCGACAGGTTTGATTCCTAAAGTGGTCGTTTTCTATTGGCATCTATGAGTGCCCGTCACTAAGTTACACTTTATTTACCACAAATACCCTTCTTCTTCTTCTTCCCTTCCTATTTTACCTTTTAGGTGTCGAGGGAGATATAATGTTCTTCTTTTTGCTCTTCTGACCATAGATATGTCGTGCTGTTGTATAGTTTCTCTGGTTAATTTTCCATCTTGTTTTTGGTCTCCCATTTGCGCTGCACCCCTCTCCTTTCTAAGTGGATACATTGTATGGCAAGGCACCACAAGGCATTATATCCAAACGGGCAAACCAAGTGCTTCGCTGTCTTTGTATGCAATTTAAAATAGTTATGTGCAAACATTTTCCTCTTATAACCTAATTCCTAATTTTATCTCTTCTGATCACATCAGCATTCCTTCTCAGACACATAATTTTCATGGTTAATAATTTTCGTTTCTGTATTCTTGTGAGTGATTGTGTCTGGTACTCGTAGTACAGTACTGGGACACCAAGTCCTCCTATTGCGGCATAAGAAATTCCTGATCTGCACAAAGAAACATCACATTCATCATCATCATCATCAGGTGCCTTGCCGAGTGGCGTATTAAATAGTAAATAGTAATATCACTGACATCAGAAGGAGACAGTCATCATTTTTCGGCCATGTTATGAGAAGAGGGAAAATAGAACATGTTGTGACCACTGGAAAGATCTGTGGAAGGAGGGATAGAGGAAGACAACGAGAGAAGATGCTTGACAGTCTTGTTGCATGGCATGGAGGTGTGTCGGCACACGAACTGATACATGCTGCAGGAGATCGCGGATTATGGAGAGGCATGATCGCCCACGCCACTCGGCAAGGCACCTGATGATGATGATGATGAATGTGATGTTTCTTTGTGCAGATCAGGAATTTCTTATGCGGCAATAGGAGGACTTGGTGTCCCAGTACTTGATATATTAAATAGTAAATTAATAAGCTGTGGAACTGTCTCATTGTTATTCCGTTTGTTTTCAGATGAGAGTCGCGTACCCTGTTTCTATGTTGATTTGGCTGTTGGTGATCTCCAATGGACACGGGCGCCCCATTGACGAAAATGAGGATGAAGACGAGGAGTGTTTGACCCATGGCGACAAAAACAAGTTTACACATTTTAAAGAAAATATGAAGGACTTGATTGAACAATTTGACGATGCGATTGCAGAAATAAATAAATATATTGAATACTCATTTGAGATTATAAAGAAGACACTCAAAGATCATAAAGATCATAAAGAAAACAAAGGGAGAAAAGAAAACAGAGTTATCGAATCCACCATGTCTTCTTGAATCAGGAGTCTCTACAACTAAAACATCATTTCAGAACAATAAACAAATATAAGAAACAAGCAAAACTCGTTTTGTCTTTGAATTGTTAGTTGCTGGTGTCGTCGAGGTCTTGTTGTTTGTCTAATTGTAGTTTTATTGTTGTTGTTGCTGCTGCTGTTGTTGTTGCTCTTCTTCTTCTTCCTTCTTCTTCTTCTTCGTCTCCTTCTTCTACTACCGCCACTACCACTACCACCATCACCCCCACCAATACTACTCTTACTGCTGCTGCTACTACTCACTTCCTTCCTCTTCTCCCCGAGCTTATTATTTTATCAGTTTCTTCTCTTTTGTCTTCTTCTATTCTCCGTGGAGCATACTCTCCCAAACTCTAATAGCAATTTTATATCTCGCTACATTTATCCAGTCTTGTCTCCGCACATTGCCAGATCCACATAACATGTAGAAGAGACGGTAAGGGTGGAAGTAAATACTGACAACACTTTCTAAGCCAGTGCTTTTCAACATTTCTACACTATCGAATTGGAAATTGTTTCTCGAACTATCTGGTAACTAACACAAAATTTACACTGCGGTATAAATCCGATGTCACAAAATTACAATTTTCAGCGAATACGGCTCCTACGGTTCCTTTGAGGTTAAGATATCTTATATGCGACTGGGGCGTTGTTTCTGATAGAAGAAGTGCTGCATTCATTCGCTTTGCATGTTTGGCTTTTATTACTGACATGGACGAGAATGTCTTTTCACACAAATAGGAAGTCGAGAATCGACCAAATACCACCGCAACTTGATTCATTTCAGTTGGCGTAGGCGTGCATGCATGTCCACAGATCTCGGTCTTTGGTGTTTTTGGACCAATTTCACAGATGATACTCCTCCATGCCACAGTCTTAAGCCATCCACCGTCATTTCTCTTTGTCTGTGTCTGCATCTTCTACCAGTTATCTTTCCAGTCGTCACGATATTTACAAGTGGTCCTTTTCTCATCACATGACGACAGGAGCACTGGAAAATAACGTGACGACTGGAATTGACACAGAACACCAAAGACCGAGATATGTAGATCTGCTACATAATTAGGCAGACATTTCTGGCGGGGCGCCAGGTGATTTCCGCGGACTACCAGTTAAAGAACACCGTTCTAAGCCTTATATGGTCATTTCTCTTCCTACATTTCAGTTAACATAACTATCCTTGCTTGGTCTCCACTTCAGGTATTTTCATAACCACTTGGGACCTCAATATAACATGTGGACTAAACGGGGCTTACTGGGATTTGTATATGCAGGATTATCATACTTGAGGTGTTAATCATGCGGACTGCAGGCGGGGACATACTGCAGGAGGGGGACAAAATGCAGGAGGGACAAACTGCAAAAGGTAATGCAAATTTGCCCTTACCTGCTCCTTTTCTTTTCACACAATACACAGATAGTTATGAAAATTGCCAAGTTTATGAAGTCTGGTCGATTGCAGAGGAGCACTCACACGGGAGCAATGTTATAGAGAGAAATCCAACAACGTACGAAAACGAGAATTAGAAACCGATGAATCACATCTAAGTGGAGTTTTATCCACCAGGCCAAACGGCTCGGCAGACAAACCACTGATTTACCTGCAACTGATAGATCCTTAAATGCTGTCCCAGAACGGACCCCCTGGAGAGAGGAGTATAAGTTTCCAATACACATCAAGACTGAAGTAAAAGGGGTATTTGACAAGGAAGAACAAAACAGTGTGCAGCGCAAAACAGCCACCCTCAGTCTACTTGATGATGAATACCCGAAGAACCTTTGGGCCCGTGTTTACACAGATGGGTCAGCAGAAAGCGCAGTCAGAAACGGAGGTGCAGGAGTGTACATTGAGTATCCTAATAATACAAGGGATACAGCCAAATTACCAACGGGAAAGCACTGTCACAATTATGATGCAGAAGTTCAAGCCATCAAGATAGCGGTAGAGAAACTACTAAATATAGGGTATTTTTCACAACCAGTGGTATTCCTGACAGATGCAAAAGCAGTACTTCAGTCACTCCAGTCTGGAAAATTACCAAGCATACAGACACTATTATCCGAACTAGGCAACCGCTGTAAATTAGTAATGCAGTGGATACCTTCCCACTGTGGAGTTCCCGGAAACGAAAAAGCTGATAAACTAGCTAAGGAAGGTGCAACTGAAGAACAACCTGACATACCAGTCTCTTATCAACAGAAGAAGAGAATGATCAAATCAATCAGAATGCCACCGAAACTGGCACAAGATGATTACCATATTATGGACAGACCAGAGCAAGTCATTATCCTTCGCCTTAGAACAGGGCACAATAGACTTCGCTCCCACATGTACAACAAATTTAAGATTGGCCAATCAGCCATGTGTACTTGTGGACTGGCACCTGAAACAACAGATCACATCCTTCAAGACTGTCCCAGATTCAACGCTTTCAGGCAAAACCTTTGGCCAAAAGAGACACTTGTGGAAGTCAAACTTTACGGGCCGCTTAGTGAATTACAAAAGACAGTGAAATTCATACTAGAGACAGCTTTGCAGATATAGACAATTTATTTCATGCGAACGAAAGAAGAAGAGAAGAACATCTAAGTGGAGAAGTACATAGAAGGATTTGTATAAAGTGGCAAAATGTGGTTAAGGATTAATAGAGATATTGAAAGCTGAAGGCCTATACTCTGATGACGAATAAGTGTTAGCAGATGAAGAAGCAGACAGTGTTTCATGTAATAAAATATAACTGTGCACGGAATTAACAAAAGGACAAGATTGCCAGATATGACAACATGTGACTTGATTGCAGAAAGTGTGAACTGCGCATGCTAGGAAAGCTGGCACAAGCGGAAGAACATGTGACGATGTAATAAAAGACAATACACACCAGCTTATGCGCACGTGTGGACCCTTGCTCCTTGTATAAACCTGGGTATCGGCAACTTCACATGATAATTAAATATGTTATCAGTTGGCTATTTTGTAGTGATGTGTTCGCAGTAATTTACTTCTTCTTTTTCTTCATCTACTTTTTCCTCTTCTTCTTCTTCTTCTTCTTCTTCTTCTTCTTCTTCTTCTTCTTCTTCTTCTTCTTCTTCTTCTTCTTCTTCTATTTCTTCTTCTTCTTCTTCTTCTTCTTCTTCTTCTTCTTCTTCTTCTTCTTCTTCTTCTTCTTCTTTTTCTTCTTCTTCTTGTTCTTCTTCTTCTTCTTCTTCTTCTTCTTCTTCTTCTTCTTCTTCTTCTTCTTCTTCTTCTTCTTCTTCTTCTTCTTCTTCTTCTGCTACCGCTACTGCCTTTTCTTTTCCTTTTCGTCCAACTCACCCCATACCTTCCACACAAAAGCATTGAGATCATGGAGCACAGAGATAATTAATATGACATTTGTTATGCTATCACAGTCGACGTAGCTGTACAAAGAAGTAAATTTGTAAGGCGTTGGGTGGGAAGCAGACAGTTATATAAGTAAAGGGATAACATCAGGGCGATTGAAGAACTGCAGTTTGATAGTGTGTACAGCCAGAGCTATAGAGATGTAAAGGAGAGGGTTTGGGGTTGAAGAGATCCATTGCAGCCGACCGTCATCACGGAGACGACAACTGATTATCATTAAATCATAATATTGACAGTGTCACAGCCAAAACTCCAACTGCAAGATGGCTGGTAGCTGTCGAATAATCACCGAGGGTGGATCTCAACTACTTGGCCATTCATTACAACGTGCTGAGAAAGCTAAAATGAAACCCTTATCATGAACGCAACTAATCATGTGTAGGCCTAAACGAGGCATGTTAAATTGAGGGTTCCACGAAAGAAATATTTGTGTCGTCGTGAGGGCCATACACGACAACTAATTGAATTTATTAAAAAAACAATATTGCGGAATAAATCTGCTTGAATATATATTGATAGTGTGGGTTTGCAAAGGGCCGCATGCGGTCCACGGGCCGTCAGTTTGACAGACATGTTGTAAACAATGACATCAAATCACTCCTATCATACGAGGAACAAGATAAATGAAGAAAATAATACATTAACTGAGATTATCATGTACACAACCTATCACATTATATGACACCTACAGAAAGGTTTGAATATTTTATAAATAAAACAACAGTAACAAAAATTGCACGAAAAAGACACGAATTCAAACAGACATTGCACTTTGAACCAGTGAACTTCTAACCTTCACCTTTGACCAGCGTCTGCTGGAAAACAGCTGAAGATGGCGAATCGCTCCAGCCTACCAAAATTGTTAGGGCGGTGTTTCACGTCTAGTGCAAGCTGTACTCCAAAACTTCATCAAACCAGCAGTTTGCTGAGAGCTCCATGCACGTATTCTTTGAATAAACATGCTCAGATTTCAACCACAACCGATTTCCCGGAGTTCCAGGACTTGACCCATATCAAAACGCATGCAGATCTCTACAGGTTCAGTATAGAAGAATCCGACCAATTTTGGTCTAGGCTGGCTCGATCGCGGCTTCAGTGGAGTAAAGATTTTACAACTGTCAGCGACAATGACTTCAAGGAAGGACGCTCTCGGTGGTTTGATGGTGGGACATTGAATGTTGCAGGTAGGAAACTAATAGTGTAATATTGTACAAACTACTATAAAAAATTATATATTGTGAATTAAACACGAACTTTGGGAGAGAACTAAGCAAATTCTAGTGGACAAAGAGGTGAAGACAAGACGCTGGCTTTGGATAAGACACACTGTAAGAAAACATGAGAACAATAAAAATAAAAGGTCTTTTGCACTGGAACCCACAGGGATATAGAAATAAAGGTAAGCAAAACACAGAGAGAAAGGAGCTGGAGATTAATGTTAAAAAGACGGAGGAATTGGGTGAGCTGCATTCAATAGTGAAGGATAGAATGACGTGGCTGGAGTTGGTTGAGGGCCTGTCTGTTGCTCATGCGGTGCCAACCCTTTTGTACAGGTGTTTTATATTATTTTTTTTTTTTTGACTCTGCGTGTTGTGTGCTTAAAAAACATATACCGACTATCCTCCTAATATTCTCAGGCAGATGTACTCTAATTTCAAATGAAACACCCGTAATTAGTCACTTTTTATGACATGTTCACTCAGGGGACAGTTGGTCTATTCCCCCCTCCCTCCGCCCCACCCAGTGGGGCTCCAGAACCCACACGGGGAACATCAGCTGTGTATCATTTGTTTAACTAAACATATATACTCTTCTAGGTCTGCCATTGAAGACTTAACGCCCTGATTTTGTTCTGTTTCTATAGTGAACTGTGTTGACCGTCACCTGAAGGATCGGGGAGATGAAATCGCTCTTATCTGGGAGAAGGATGAGCCTGGCCAACAGCAGCTGTACACTTACAAGTAAGGGGGGGGGGGGGGAGGAGAGAAAGAGAGAGGCAGAGAGTAAATGAGAGAATGACAAGGAGAATGGTGAGATAGAGATATTGAATGACTAGCAAAATATAATGACAGAGATAGTGACAAGATGACATAAATATTGGGTTGATGACAGAGCATGGGAGAACCACAGAATGTGGGGACTTCCTTAAAAGTCGGACTGCATCTGCCTGAGTGGCAAGGAGCAACCAACTGCACACAAATAGCCAGTAAAACTGATGTACACGCAAAATTCAGGCCTTGGCACAAAGCCAAAGTCCAAATGGATTAACAGTCCAGGACTTTCCACCAGAGCTTACAGCAGGTGAACAAAGACGAAGAAGAAGGAATTAGTCATAACATTACCTCAGGGAAGTGATCAAATTGTTTGCCTTATGCTCGATAGGTTGTGGGCTCATTTTATGGCTTCCTAAGTTGGTAAGCGAGACAATCTACATTCTTTGGAAATGTGATGAGAAGGAGAAAACTGGAGTACATAGTTACAGTGGGAAAGTTGGAGTAGAGGAGAGGCAGAGAGAGACTGAGAGAAAAGATGCTGGACAGTTTGGACAGTTTGACATCATGGCATGCAACATAATCTGTGTTGAAACAGATTTAAAGTACGTGAGACAGAAGATTATGGATAGACATAGACTACCACTGCCACGTGGGACGTGGACTGTTAATAAGACGAAGAACTTGATTAAAAAGGGCTGCAGTTTGTCTGGAGACCCATAGGGAATAATTGCAGGATCTCAAATTAGTTTGTGTAGTGCTCTTGGCATGGCTGTGTGGAGAGAGGTTGAGCTTGATAAGATTAACCCTATCACAGCAAAGTCGATTTTCTCACTGTTAAACTTTATTGTTTAACTCTTTCAGTACCAGGAAATGTGCCAGGTGTTTGCTAGGTGCTCGGTATCAGACTTGGATTTCTGAATTTTGTCTGCCCTGTTATTCTGTTAGGTAAATCTTTCTTTCCGGCCAGTGGAATATCTCTCATGTGTGTAACCACAGGAAATAAACACTGGCCAGGTAAAACCTCCAGCGACATGGGCCAGTGGAATATCTCTCATGTGTGTAACCACAGGAAATAAACACTGGCCAGGTAAAACCTCCAGCGACATGGGCCAGTGGAATATCTCTCATGTGTGTAACCACAGGAAATAAACACTGGCCAGGTAAAACCTCCAGCGACATGGGCCAGTGGAATATCTCTCATGTGTGTAACCACAGGAAATAAACACTGGCCAGGTAAAACCTCCAGCGACATGGGCCAGTGGAATATCTCTCATGTGTGTAACCACAGGAAAATAAACACTGGCCAGGTAAAACCTCCAGCGACATGGGCCAGTGGAATATCTCTCATGTGTGTAACCACAGGAAATAAACACTGGCCAGGTAAAACCTCCAGCGACATGGGCCAGTGGAATATCTCTCATGTGTGTAACCACAGGAAATAAACACTGGCCAGGTAAAACCTCCAGCGACATGGGCCAGTGGAATATCTCTCATGTGTGTAACCACAGGAAATAAACACTGGACCAGGTAAAACCTCCAGCGACATGGGCCAGTGGAATATCTCTCATGTGTGTAACCACAGGAAATAAACACTGGCCAGGTAAAACCTCCAGCGACATGGGCCAGTGGAATATCTCTCATGTGTGTAACCACAGGAAATAAACACTGGCCAGGTAAAACCTCCAGCGACATAGGCCAGTGGAATATCTCTCATGTGTGTAACCACAGGAAATAAACACTGAACAGGTAAAACCTCCAGCGACATGGGCCAGTGGAATATCTCTCATGTGTGTAACCACAGGAAATAAACACTGGCCAGGTAAAACCTCCAGCGACATGGGCCAGTGGAATATCTCTCATGTGTGTAACCACAGGAAATAAACACTGGCCAGGTAAAACCTCCAGCGACATGGGCCAGTGGAATATCTCTCATGTGTGTAACCACAGGAAAATAAACACTGGCCAGTTAAAACCTCCAGCGACATGGGCCAGTGGAATATCTCTCATGTGTGAACCACAGGAAATAAACACTGGCCAGGTAAAAACCTCCAGCGACATGGGCCAGTGGAATATCTCTCATGTGTGTAACCACAGGAAATAAACACTGGCCAGGTAAAACCTCCAGCGACATGGGCCAGTGGAATATCTCTCATGTGTGTAACCACAGGAAATAAACACTGGCCAGGTAAAACCTCCAGCGACATGGGCCAGTGGAATATCTCTCATGTGTGTAACCACAGGAAATAAACACTGGCCAGGTAAAACCTCCAGCGACATGGGCCAGTGGAATATCTCTCATCTGTGTAACCACAGGAAATAAACACTGACCAGGTAAAACCTCCAGCGACATGGGCCAGTGGAATATCTCACATCTGTGTAGCCACAGGAAATAAATACTGACCAGGTAAAACCTCCAGCGACATGGGCCAGTGGAATATCTCTCATGTGTGTAACCACAGGAAATAAACACTGAACAGGTAAAACCTCCAGCGACATGGGCCAGTGGAATATCTCTCATGTGTGTAACCACAGGAAATAAACACTGAACAGAAAAAACCTCCAGCGACATGGGCCAGTGGAATATCTCTCATGTGTGTAACCACAGGAAATAAACACTGAACAGAAAAAACCTCCAGCGACATGGGCCTTTTATGCAGAGTTATAAGATAAAACCTTGTTGGATGTTAAGTTCCCTTGGTGAAATGACACCCATGGGATGGATAAGGCAGTTTTTGAGAGATTTATTGATTCTTCATTGGAATGAATAGATTTGATGACGAAACTACACCATGGAACGACATGATCTCAAGAACTGTTGGAACAACACCTATCATCTAATTTTTTGAGAAACAAAGAATGAATTGATTTGGTCATCTTATGAGATTGAAACCAATTATGCAAGCAGCAAGATTAAACAGCCTGAAAATTGAAATATCAAGAGGCAAGGGAAGACAGAGAAGAAGATGTATTGAAGGAGTCACTGACATCGTGAGACTGCATAACATCACAGCATATCAAGCGACTGAGCGCGCCCTGGCTCAGCTGCTGATTATCTGATGAACTGCGACGCCTAGCGGCATAACCAGATATTGACAAAAGAAGAAGAAGAACTACAAAAGCATAGCATAAAAGAAGTAACCAGAAGCTGAGTGGCTTGGAATTGAAAGAGTTAAACTGTATAAAGCTTCTATCTCCTTCATGACAGGCAGCTGGCAGATTTGGTTGGCAAAATTGGAAATCTCTTACGGAACAACGGAGTTAAGGCTGGAGACAGAGTGGCCATCTACTTGCCCAAAACACCAGTTGCTGTTGCGACAATGCTGGCGTGTGCTCGCATCGGTGCCATTCACAACGTAGTGTTTGCAGGATTCAGTGCTGATGCTCTAGCTGGGAGAATCAATGATGGTATGTAACACACTTGAAGGGGGATATCGTCATCATCATTGTCCTCTTGTGCCATTAAATGTTACGTAGGGTTCACAGTCTATTCCCCCATTCCGTTCTATCTTCTGCAATCATTTCATTATCATCTATGGAATCCAGTTCAGCAACTTTGGCTTCTGTCATTGGTGTTCACCTTTGGGTGTCTCAGGGACATCTTTATTTTCTTAATCCTTCTGTTTCCTATTTCAGAGCTTGTTTGGTGATTCTCTGTTCGTACCTTCTGAGAATGTATACAATATAGCGCCATCAAATAGAGAGAGATGTTATTGTTAAATTATACTTCTTTGTCTACTTGGAAGAAATTAGAGTCTTGTTTTACTAATCTTCAATATTATAAGAAAGAGAAGACATAAAAGTCTAGCACAGTATGCCCCTATTTTTATCATTTTAAATATTTTACTATATAACCTACAAAAGTCTAGCACCCTGTACCATTGATTTTATCAGTTTGTTATATTTTACTAAATAATCTATATGTCTAGCACCATGTACCCTCTAATTTTGTTACTATTTTTTATATTTTTCTATATAGCCCTCATAAGTCTAGAACCTATATATTTATACTTCTTAGTCTACTGTAGTGATATTATAGAAATATGTAACCAACTGCTAAGGTCAACAGTTTTAAGATAAAAAAGACAAAATATATTACATATTTATTATATCCATGTATTTTGGATTAGAATCAGAATTGATTAAAAATGTAACATTTACGGCATTTCTGTTTTAGCTCGAGCAGAAATTGTAGTCACATCCAATCAGGCAGTTCGAGCGGGCAGAACAATTGAGCTGAAGAAAACAGTTGACCAGGCAGTGAAAAAATGCCCGGGTGTGAGACAGGTCCTGGTGTATTACAGAACTGAAACTGAAGTGCCTTTGAACAGATTAGATATTAACATGAACAAGGTCAGTTGCCTTTTCTTTGTTTTCGTAAATGTTTCTGGTTGGTTTAGTTGCGCTACCGTTATATGACGTTGCAGAACCGGGCAGAAATATTCCAACGTGGAAGGAAACATCTCTAATTAGTCAGTTTTTATGGCATGTTTGCTGGGGGACAGTAGGTCTTCCCCCCCTCCCCCTCCACTCTTGCCCCTCACCCTTACCCCTCACTCACACAGGTGCTTCCAGAATTCGCACTGGGAGTGGGTGGATAAAGAGTCCATTATCTTGAGTGGGGGGGGACCTGTCTAGAGGAAATAAACTTTTTGTTATGCATGTTGAAGTTTCTTCCACTCCTGTGTTCATCCTGAGAACAGTTAGCACATTTTATTGTTGTTTACAGCTAGGCTGCAGTATCTGCACCTCTCTATCCAAATCAGCAAGTTTCAGCAAGCTGTTGATTGGTTACCTTTTACGACATGCTTATTAGTGAATCTGTTTTTGTCCCCTACCCAAATGGGGCCCTGTCACTGACACAGAAAATGCTGAAGTTTGATACAGTGATGTCTGAAGTGCACAGCTAAGTGTGGCCTACAGCCCTTGAAAGGGAAATAATTAAGAAGTTGGTAGAGAATTCTTAATTTTTACGTCTTTTCTCTTAGTCATTTATCTTGTCATTTTTTTGCATTGCATTTTGTATTTATTATTTAGTAGCATGGGTGTAAGTCATGAGTCATGGACTGTTACTCAGTCATCAATGAAGACAATTGAGCTTTTGAATAGAAAAACACTGATATCCTACATAATCTGAGCATGGAGAACTGGCTCATAAACAGCATCCTGACCTGAAAGCTAACGTATTTTGGTCATGCTAAACATCATGGTGGTATGGTGAGAACATTGATGGAGAGTTCAGTTTTCCAGAAAGTGAGGCAGAGGCAGACCTCTGTGAAAGTGGACACAAGACATTGAAGCTGCATTGGCTTTGAAAGTCCATAGGCCTGAAGAATTGGCTAGTGAAAGAGAGACTTTCAGGCGTTCCGTGATTACACTCACATTTTATACAAGGGGGAATGTAAAAAGGGATGACTGCAGACGAGCTGGTGAAAAGAAGTGCTAAATACAAAAAAAAAAAATGGGACTAGAAAACTCCACGGAAAGGAAAAGACGCGCACAAATACAACCAAACTTTTCAGCCAAAGTCTTTAACTCTTTGAGTCCCAAGGAACACATCATACGTTCATAGGTTCCTACCTAGAAGCCCAATGAACGCATGATGCGCTGATTTTATTACTTTCTTTACTACCCCCTGGGCCAGTGATGCTTAACCCCCTGGGACTCAAAGAGTTAAAAGGTCTGCAAAAGACCTGATGATTTATGATAATGAGGCTAAAATCTGAACACATAGTCTTGGTACATGGGAATGCATCATTCTCAGAGCTTTCAAAGCCACTAATATAGTTTTTGGTGCTTTATTAATATCCTACCCCAGATGATGTCACAGGACAGTCCACAATTTTAGAGGGGGGTAAGACTGGATTTCCCCGCTTTCTGATGCTTTTAATGACCTCAGAATATCTAGAATTGGCCCTAAACCCAACACACCTACGTCCTACTAGAAAGTGCAGCCTAGGTCCCACGACTGCATGCAGCCTACTTCCCACGACTGCATGCAGCCTAGGTCCCATGACTGCATGCAGTCTATCTACCACCCCCTGAAATATTAGACTGTCCGGTGACCTGTAGATTTCCACAGTTTAGGGTAGGATATTAATAAATCACCTAGTTTTTTTGTTTACTTCCACCTAGGCACTGGAACATGAGTCACCAGACTGCCCAGTAACAGAGAGGCAGAGCGAGGATACCCTGTTCATGCTGTATACATCCGGCAGCACTGGTTCTCCTAAGGGAATCACTCATTCCACTGCAGGATACCTCCTGTATGCCAATGTTACATTCAAGGTAATATTTTCTGGTTGTTGTTGGTCACTTATTAACTCTTTCTTCTACTTCTGCCATCTCTCCCCTCCACCAACTCATGCCAAGTATTTCTATCCTTCGCTGATTCATGCAGCTGTCCCCCATCTTTTTAACTTCACTCTTCACTCTCTATAAGTGTTTTTGGTTTTCCTTTATTCCTGTGCCCCTGTGGGCATTAACTCCTTCAGTAATCAGTTACTGTCCATGTGTCCCAAACAACACGTGATATGGTCTGATTTTTATGATAAACATTTTCTTGGTTAGTTGCGTATCCTTTACAGGACGTTGCAGAACCAACTCCAACAGCCCCTGGCTGTTGTGTGGTTTTTCTAGGCAAATTAACATACAGTAGTTTGCCATTGCTTTCTGGACGGTCGGCCCCCTGATACCACTGTCGAAAAAAAACGCAAGGCGCATTGCCCGCACCTGGGATCGAACCCGGCATCCCGGCATTACGAAGCGTTCACATCGACTTAGCCAAAGAGTCGACATGATAAACATTAGACCCATTATTTTAAAATTCAACACAGTATACAGTTTTACTTTCTAAGTTATATGGTGCTACCATGAAAGTAATGCACACATGCATTATTCCTTGTGGCGAAGTGGTTGTTAGGCAATCTTATTGGACTGAACAAGTTAACTGCCAACTTATCTGTCTGTTTCTGTATCTATGTGTCTGTCCCTCTCAGTTTTATGAAAAGGAATGGACTTGAGAATTTCGTTACAACTGGCAGGATTGATGGAAGCAGAGCACAGAGGTAAATACCTAGCTCATTTGGCCATCTAGATAATAGGGCAATTTTTTTTACCTCAGATGAAAGAATGGATAGAGAAGTCAACATATGATGTGCGAAAGCAAATGAGGTTATGGGACAATTAACATTGCTTCTGACGCATAGAAAGATACCTCTGTCAACCAAAGCTGATCTCATAAGAAAGGTTTTTTGGCTGACATTGTGCCAAACATGGACCCTTACTACAACTGATGAGTGGAAGATCATAACAACAGAAATGAGATGTATTAGGAGAGCTGCCGCTGTGATAAGAAGAAGAGATAAATTCAGAAATGAAGAAATTAGAAGAGGACTAGGACTGAAACCAGTCATACAGTTCATTGAAGAACAAAAAATGAGATGGTTTGGCCACCTGACGAGAATGCCCTAGTACCAACTGCCACAGACAGCCACGCTGAAGAAATATAAGCAACACAGAACAAGGAAAAGACCACGAAAGAGATGGAGCGACACCATCAAGAGAGGGAGAGAGAGAAATAGAGGTAGAGAGAGAGAGAGAGAGAGAGAGAGAGAGACTTTCAGATGTCGCCTTGAAAGCGAAAGTCTGTAAAGGCCATGCTGATTGATAATTATGCCGAGTCACCTAAAACCTGCAGACCCCTCTCTTTTTTCCGAAGATGTTACACAGGCTCTATACTTTTTAATAGTCATGCTGAACAGTCAATCAGTAGCATGTCCTTTGCAGAACCTTGCTCCCATAACAACCCTCAGGAAAACTTCTCGATCACAGGCAAGATGTCCTGCATCCGATACACCCATCTGGAGATCATCTGCCACGTCCTGCAACCAGCTTCTCTTCGGCGTTTCTCTTCCTCTCGTCCCAGGCATATACTCCTCCCTTATTGTTCTCTTAAAACTTTCGTGACATTTCAAATGACCAAAATATTTCAATTTTTGTGTGTTTTATGGTCTTTAATAGCCAACCTTCTTCAGTATTCAGTTCTTGAAGTATGGATGCATTTGTTCTTTTCTTTACCCATGATATTCTTAAAACCTGTATATAACATTTGTATTCAGAGGCATTTATGCACTGTTCAGTAGTAAGTGTCCATGTCTCACAGGCATATCATGCAAATGGGAAAGAAGCATGCTCCTAGAAATCTAATTTTGTAGTTTTGTCTGTCCGATTAAATAATTTATTCAGCTGTTTTAGTCTTTTAAGAGCAATTGATAGTCAATATTTAATTTCTTTCATTGTGTCACCATTGTTGATAATCAGTGACCCAAGATATTTAAACATTTTCCACAACCTCCAATCTTTCCTCATTAACACATATTTCTTTCTCCATGGAAGTTTTATCTGTATGCATTATCTTTGTTTTTGCTATGTTAAGATACAACTTATATTTTAAGTTGTGATTTTTACTATTTCTTTGCGTTGAGGTTATGAAGTTTTCTAACTAGCTTTTGAAATGAAATGATATAGAAAAATTCTTAGAATACCATGGATCAGGAAGAGGAAAACATCGACATTCTGAACGAGTTGAACATCAAGGAGAACTGGCTCATAAACAGCATCCTGACCCGAAAGTTGAAGTATTTTGGCCACATCAAGCGTCATAATGGCTTGGAAAAGACAGTGATGGAAGGTCCAGTTTACGGAAGGCAAGGCAGGGGTCGACCACCGCAAAGATGGATACAAGACATTGAAGATGCATTGGCATTGAAAGCACATGGGGCCGGAGAGATAGCTAGGGAAAGGGATACTTTCAGGGTGCCGTGAAGAGAGCGACATTCTGTAAAGGACTTGCTGATTGATGATGATACCAGTCTGTGATGTTGACAGCAATACTGTATCATTGGCATATCGAATCTCTGTTACATTTTGAACACTTTATTATAATTTATAAATATTAGAATAAAAAGGATTGTATTCTTCTTCTTCTTCTTCTTCTTCTTCTTCTTCTTCTTCTTCGCGTTCACCAGCTGTACACTCTGGCAGTAAGTTCTGGTTGTTCGTCCACTTCTGAACTGCAGTCCTGCTCCAGAACCTGAGTGTTGCGTGTGCATCAGTTTTACAGATCTTATTCACTTGAATGCAGACTGTTGGTTCCTTGCCTTTCAGGCAGATGCACTCCGACTTCAAAGGAAGCTCCCCAATTAGTCGACTCTTACGACATGCTTTTAGGTAGGCAGAAGGTCTATTCTTGTTTTCCCCACGATGGGGCCCCGGAACCCACACGGGGAGGATTGTATTCTAAAGTAGAGGTTTTGTTTTTTGTAAATATAATCATGGAACCCATAAGTTTGTTACCTGGGCCGTCAGGGATCTATGAACCACCAGATGGGAACACTAGACTAATTATTTTCTCTGTCCTGCTCTAGCATGTGTTTGACTTCCAGCCGGGGGAGAGGTTTGGGTGTGTGGCCGATATAGGCTGGATCACAGGACATTCTTATGCCCTGTATGGACCCTTGTCGAATGGAGGCACCTCTCTCCTCTTTGAAAGCACACCACTGTACCCTGACCCAGGTGAGCACTTGTGTTGTGGCGATTACCTGTCAACTCAACTGATTCATTTGTGTTAATGTGTAGAATTGGAGTAGCTGTGGCATAGCAGTTAGATGCTTCCCTTCTGGCCCAAATGTCTTATGTTCGAATCTGCACTAGGCAAATGACACTGATTGTTCACAGTAATAAGCTATGATTTTCATGTAATACTTTTCTTTCATGAGGATCTCCTGACAAACCTTGTTTGAGAAAGTTGAAAAAAAAAAATCTGCCTGTCGCACCTTGAGGCTTATTAGACATTTGATTCTAGCCCTATATTATGTTGAGGACCCCAAATTCCTTAGAATGCAATCCTTTTTGCAATTCTCAATTAGTGATGTCATCAAAGTCAAGCCAGCCACCTTAATTTTCCACATAATTTCCTGGTACCCATTTTGACCTGAAAGCCCGTGTAAGTTACAAAACCTGCCTCAAAGGTATTTTGAACACATAAACATTGGGCAAGCGGTCAAACTTCTACAGTTCCAGCAATGAAAGTTACAGAATCCAGGTTGTATAAAATGGGATGAACTCGAGACGGGTGGAGAAATAAGAGAAATGTCTGGACAACCACTGGTATCCAAAGTTATTGAATGTTGTTGTTGAATGTTGAATTAATAATCAACATCACAGTTGTCGGGACACTCCCTTATGTGCTCAGTCTCCATCTTCAGCAGCAAGCGAAGAGTTCCAATTCCGATGGTACCAGTAACCGTCTGATTGTAAATCTGTCTCATCCTTCCCCTGAGTGTTGAGCATCAGCCAGATCCCCTGGGAACTCCTTGCAGCGCCATTCTCCTTAGACTGTAATGATCTGTCTGCACCTCCACACTGTTTACTCGCTTCCAAAGGGCCTTCACAACATGTAACTTGTCATCCACCAATTCACCACCAAGTGGTGCAGAGACAGCCAGTCTATCTGCCTGCTCATTTCCCAACACACCGGCATCCACAGTTATGAGACAAGGGGGCTAATGTTATAGGACACATTCTTAGAAGAGACGGAGGATCATGAAACAGGCACTGAAATGGGAAATAAAAACAAAAGTCCAGGAGAAACCCTCAGATGAACCCTGATGAGAGAGGCTAAAAGTGCTGGACTGGATTCCGTCCAAGATGTTGAAGTCTTCTTCTTCTTCTTTGTTCACCAGCTGTAAGCTTTGGCGGAAAGTCCTGGTTATCCGTCCATTTGGACTTTGGTCAGAGTTTTGCATGTACATCCATTTTACTGGCTTATTTGTGTGCAGTTAGTTGTTCCATGCCGCTCAGGCAGATGCACTCTGACCTCGAAGGAGGAGGCTCTTGCTAGTCGACTCCTAGGACATGCTTGTTGCACAGTGGAGCAACTCCGAAACCCACACGGGGAATATTGAAGTGGTTGCACAAGGTAGAATGAAATAGAGAAATAGACTACGAGCCCTATGTGTCACTGAATGGCACAATAGGATATTAAACGAATGAAATCCAAGCTATCATCTAATTTGGCCACATGCCTTTAACGTTTTTCACATCTGCTGCACATGGTTGGTTCACACAGATAAATCTCTTTACAACGAGGCAATAAACTCATCTACAGTGCTTCACCAGTTAGCATCATTAAACTCATTTTTCACATGTTTTCACTGAGATATAGTTAGCATCATTAAACTCATTTACCTTCACCATGTTTTCACTGAGATATAGTTAGCATCATTAAACTCATTTACCTTCACCATGTTTTCACTGAGATATAGTTAGCATCATTCAACTCATTTACCTTCTTCATGTTTTCACTGAGATATAATTAGCATCATTCAACTCATTTACCTTCACCATGTTTCACTGAGATATAGTTAGCATCATTAACTCATTTACCTTCACCATGTTTTAGCTGAGATATAGTTAGCATCATTAACTCATTTACCTTCACCATGTTTTCACTGAGATATAGTTAGCATCATTTAACTCATTTTCCTTCACCATGTTTTCACTGAGATATAGTTAGCATCATTTAACTCATTTACCTTCACCATGTTTTCACTGAGATATAGTTAGCATCATTAACTCATTTACCTTCACCATGTTTTCACTGAGATATAGTTAGCATCATTAACTCATTTACCTTCACCATGTTTTCACTGAGATATAATTAGCATCATTTAACTCATTTACTTTCACCATGTTTTCACTGAGATATAGTTAGCATCTTTCATTTACCTTCACCATGTTTTCACTGAGATTAGGAAACACTAAAATAATTAGTCATGACTGATAAATTCCAGAAAAAATACTTACAAAAATGTTCAAAGTCCCAGTTGTATATTAGTCATGACTCTGTAAGAATTCCACAAAAATGCTTACAAAAACAAACCACTTGTATAAAGGTCACTAAAATGTTAGTTGCGTATCCTTTACAGGATGTTGCAGAACCAACCCCAGCATTTTTTTGCTGTTATGGTTTTTCTAGGCAAGTTTACGTCTAGTAGTTTGCCATTGCTTTTTGGATAGTCGGCTTCTCGATACCACTGTCAAAACCGACGCAAGGTGCAAGGCTGGCAGCTGGGAACGAACCCGGCACCCCGGCATTATGAAGCGCATTCGCAACGCCAGAGCTGCTGTCACCACACAGGTCACTAAGGAAATCATAAACAATTTATTAATTGTATATTGTAAATTTTTTTAAAATTTGAAGTATTTAATAAACATGAACAGGATGAAGCAATACATTAAATACATTCCCAGTACCTAAAAAAAAATATATGTATCAGTAATTATGTTGTGACTCCGACACCTCTATCAATGAGGTTTACAGGAAAACTTAACATCAGCTTACTTTTAAAGAAGCTGTTTGACTGAAAGGAAAACCCCTAAATGCTGTGTTCAGTTAATGTCTTCATATCTTGGCCTCCTAAATGTTTGCATAGGTGCAAACTCTGCCAATAGGGTTAACTGCGTGACATAAACAGGTCACTAAAGACAAGTCAGAAAAGTGACATTTACAGGGAATTTGACCCAACTGGAAGTTTTAGGCGAAAGGGTAAACTCATTCTCTCCTTAGTTCTTTTCTCTGCCTGTTCTTTGCTCACTTTACTTCTTTGGCTGTTTGGATTCTGAGCCCTGGTTAGTTAGGAAACCACTTCACTCAAATTGTTACATGGCAGAATCTCCCCATGTGTGTTCTGTGGCCTCAGTGTGTGTGTGTGTGTAGGGGGGGGGGGTATTATAGATCCACTGCCGCTTAACAAGCATGCTATAAAAACGGACTAATTAACGATTTGCTGAAATCAGATGCATTGAGCCTAAAGGCACAGATATCACAGCCTAGCTGTGAACAACACATTAAGTCAACTGACCTTGTCAGGTAAAACGAAGAAGAAGAAAAAAGAAGAAATAAGTCAAGGTTGACCTCAAAAGTCCCTCCAGTCAGAAACAAATAATCCGACCTTTGCTGTGGATTGAATCCAGACTCGTGTCTTGGAGGCATTACACTAATTACTATTCCACCATTGGTCTGCAAAAACTCACAGATACTGACATTGGTATACGTTTGAGCCGCTTTATATTTCTTCTTCTTCTGCGTTTGTCCTCATGAGCATGTGTTTACACCTAGGTGATAATATCTGCTCATTTTGGTCCAACACATCTAATTTCAGGAAAATTTTAATAAGTTACTTTTCACCAGGACTTTAGTCTAATTTTTTCTTTTAAAATAGAGCCAGAGAACCCCCACAGGGTGAATGTTGTGTGTTTAGAAACAGAAAACATAGATTATGTTGAACGCTGAGTTAAGTCAGATAGTGCAGAATAGACTTTGAAGCAATGCTCTACATGCCTTTGCCTGATACAGAAACTGGGTGTCTTATCACAGACTGATAATGTATCAGTTGTGATCATGATAAAGTTCTGGTCTAGTATGTCTATATAATACTGTATGTCATGAATTAGGAACACCTCTCTGCTGTACAACATACTTGGTCTGACTTGATAGATATTGTGCTTGCCTGCAGCCTGTCAGCATAAGTGCAGCACCCTGTTCTGTGTGCCTGCAGACTGTCAGCACAAGTGCAGCACCCTGTTCTGTGTGCCTGCAGCCTGTCAGCACAAGTGCAGCACCCTGTTCTGTGTGCCTGCAGCCTGTCAGCACAAGTGCAGCACCCTGTTCTGTGTGCCTGCAGCCTGTCAGCACAAGTGCAGCACCCTGTTCTGTGTGCCTGCAGCCTGTCAGCACAAGTGCAGCACCCTGTTCTGTGTGCCTGCAGACTGTCAGCACAAGTGCAGCACCCTGTTCTGTGTGCCTGCAGACTGTCAGCACAAGTGCAGCACCCTGTTCTGTGTGCCTGCAGCCTGTCAGCACAAGTGCAGCACCCTGTTCTGTGTGCCTGCAGCCTGTCAGCACAAGTGCAGCACCCTGTTCTGTGTGCCTTTAGCCTGTCAGCACAAGTGCAGCACCCTGTTCTGTGTGCCTGATTGTATTCCACACAAGCTGCTTACTTCCGTCCATTAGTTGCCCCACTGCCATTTCAACTCTTTATCAGTAGCTTGTGTTAACTGGGTCAGGAGTGACATGTTTATCAGAATAGTTATTCATTTAGCAGCTGCCATGTTATTGTGGTTGTTTTACTAGTTTACCTAATCAGTGGTCTCTGTGGCAAAGTGGTCAGGCCATTGCCTCACACTCTGAATGTCTTAGGTTCAATTTTTGGACCCAGTCAGTTTACAAGTGCTATTTTAATGGAGATACCTGGGGGGAATCATTGCTGGATCTGCAGAGTTCCTGCTTTGTGCAGTATACTCAGCAGGTGGCTAGCTGCTCAGGGAGACACACCGAGCTATGTGGGATAACGTGGAAGTAATTCAGTTGATTCTCTCATCTGTAACCTTTAACATCAGTTGTTCAGGTTCAGTCCTAGCAGAGGCAGGATTGTTTGCCTGACCAGTACGGCTCTAGAGTTGACTCAGCCTCATAAAAGTGGGTTCTGTATAAATATAACCCGATAATTTTCTGGTCGATGAGGAACGGAATCAGCAACATCCCCCCCACCCCTTTTTTCCCCCCAACCCCTTTCCATGTGTCAGAAGGGCTAACAGTTCACACATAAATGCCACTTTAGGCCAGGAGTGCAGAGAGTGGCCAGCTGGTGCTACGGAGGTGGAAATCTAACAGTTGATTCACGACAATTCACGCCCAGGTGTTCTGATTATTTATACAGATGATGGTGTTGAGACAAAAGCGAAGTGCCTGGGGGTTTGTAGCGAAAGCCAATGGAAAATCTTTAGTGCAAGACAGCCAAGCATGCAACATCACAACATTTAGCATGAGAATGGAGGTGGAGGCGGTAACTGCAGCTCTCCGGTGGCTACAGAACAAGATGCATACACATTTTGTAATTGTAACCGACTTTGAAAGCATGCTGAGAAAGGTGAAGACAGGGATGCTTCGAGCAGAGTGGCAAGCTTCACTGGGAAGGTCGCAGGTAGTGAGCATACTTTAGATCTTTTCTCTAGGCCATGCCGGCGTGGTGGGTAATGTCAATTGTTGACCCAACTCAACATAAATGCCACTAGGAATTAAGAATAATATGATCATGATTAAATCTTCAGGGAATTGGGATGACAAACCTGATGTGTTATTTATTAATAGAAAAAAAAAAAGGGGGGGGGGATATGGGAATTATGTAGCATAATGATTGACTGTGAAAGGTCATATGTATAAATGGTACTTTGACTGAAATGCAGCAACATAAGATACCATCACAGGCACTACCTCTCAGAAGGTCAGCAACAAGAACAAGAGGATGGCTACACCAAAATTAGGGATCGACAACATTAAAGACACTTTACGCCTTTACGGTATGGGTCAAAGAGCCAAAGCTCATGCGCCGATGGATCGATAACAACAACAACAACACGGTATGACAGGAATGAGTGCCGGTCAATCTATACTGGATCACAAATTATTCCTCCTAACGTTGCTTAACGGCAGAAGTAATTTATGTTGATGATGATAATTGAAACATTAGTACTGCTGTAGATAAGCACATTTACTTTTCACATTCATGGTCCAGGTTCAATGCTTAACAAAGGATGACTTTGTTTCTGTTCACACTGGATTCTGTTCTGTTTTTTTTTTTTTAAAGAAATATCTAGTTTTTTGTTTTTGTCAGATTTTCTGTTTAGTGTTTGTCATTTTGTTTCAGACAGTGCTGGTTTGAATGATGGTTTGTTATTATTGCAAGCTTTGGCATTTACATTTTGTTTCAGGCCGCTACTGGGAAATGGTTGAAAGACTTAAGCTGAACCACATCTATCTGGCTCCGACCTCACTACGAATGTTGCTGAAAGCTGGTGACAGTTATGTCAAAAAATACGACAGGTCTTCACTTCGCAAGCTTGGTTGTGGTAGGAAATGTTTAATTTTTCTTGCTTTGTAAGGGTGAGGTGTGTTTGCCGTCTAAGTAAAACCACCTCTGTCTGGCCGGGGCTTCGATTATATTGTTACTGAAAGCTGACGACAGTTATGTCACAAAATACGACAGGTCGTCACTTTGCAAGCTTGGTTGTGGTAGGACTTATTTCATTAATTTTCGTTTGTCACAGTGGGATGTCTACTCATTCCAGATGTAATAATAATTTGATGCTGTGGCAGGAATGATTGACTGACGGTCTCAGAACCAGGCAAAAACATAAACGACCCTGTAACTAAAGATGGTTAGCACAAGACTGAACGTTGAATTAAAAATTGACATCACAGCACTCGGGATGTTCCCGTAAGTGCTTCATCCCCAATCTTCAACAGTATGCGCAGAGTTCCAATTCTAAATGCATCAGTAACAGTCTGATTGGATATCCATCTTGCCTTTCCCTTTAGTGTTGAGAGTCTGCCAGATCCCTGGTTTAGTATGCAATTTATCTGTGGGCATATGTTCTAGTTTAGTTTATACAACAGATCAACTCGATGGCATACATAAGTGCTCTGTTCTACTTCTAACTCAAACCTGAGTTCGAAAAATTTCAGCGCAGTGCACGAACTCTGTAGCACCGGCGAGGATCCTGAAATACTTTGGGTGGATTTTAAACTCTATATTTTGCCCGGGCAGCACCATTGGGCTATTCTTTTCAATTTCCACCTGTCAAGGAATTTTTTATATGCGCAATAATACACACAGGCGTCCGATCGTAGTACCCAGAGACCAGGGAAAATTAGTAGAGGTCTATGTGAAAAAATACCAGCCTTTCCCGGGCCTGAACCTGGGACCTCCAGCCATGCCTCGAGACCACTCAGCTCACAAATATTAGCATATGTTCCATTAGCGAGCAAAGGTGGTGCAGTGGCTAGATTCTTCATCTGCCAGCCCAGAGGTAAAATGTTTGAATCTACATTGAGTTGGATTTTTTCCTTCCCGGAAATTACCTTGGCTTCCATGTCTACCCAGCCTAAAAGAGATACCGAAATAAGATGAAGGTATGAGTTGGCTGGGGACCTTTTGGTCTATAGTAAGAAGAAGAAAAAATATTGTTTCACAATAGTTTGTTTATATAATGAATGAATGAATGAATTAACCCTAAATGAATGAATAAATTCATGAAAGACTGAATCAAGAATTGACATTACTGCACTTGGGACATTCTGCAGACATGTTCCGTCTCTCTCCTCAGTAGCCAGAGAAGAGTTGACATGCTAATAGTAACAGTGGCAACCTAATTAAAAGTTCACCTATGTGCCTCCCCCCCACTTCAGTGTTGAAAATCTTACAGAACTTCTGCTCACCCCCATGCTGAATTTGTCTGTCAGTGTATGGATTCTCTACACTGGTCGTTTGATCACAGAGAAGCTTTCACCACATGTTTTTTAAAATACAAGGCCAACATGTTTGGGTTTTTGTAGAAGTAATTATATTGACCTTGTTTCACAGTTGGAGAACCTCTGAACCACGAGGCCTGGGAGTGGTATTACGAGGTTGTCGGGGAGAAGCGCTGTGACATCATTGATACCTGGTGGCAGACTGGTGAGTTTGCAGTTAATAGGTAATTATCCAGATACTTATTCCTTCTACTTCTTAGGGTTCGCCAGCTGTAAACTCTGGCAGAAAGTTCTGGATGTTCATCCCTTTCTAGACTTTGATCTTGTTGGAGAACTTGAGTTCTGTGTGCACATCCATTTTACAGATCTGACATATATATATGCGGACTGTTGGGGGTTTTGTTGACACAGCTATAGAGCATAAAGCAGCATCGTAAGTTCATGCCCTCCCTGGTCCTTTTCTTCCTCCCTTTCTCCTTCACTGTCAAATGCTGGTGAGATGTGAGGTCAATCTAAATATGCATCATTATCACCACGCTTAATTTGTTTTTCTAAAGTCTGTAACAAATTTATAAATGATGTAACCATATCATCATCACCACTATCATAACAGGATACCAACACCACCAACAAATAATTATGAATGGCCCCTCCTTTCCTTACCCCCTGTCATTTTCTGTCTCCTGCTTTGTTCTACTCTCTTTCAAACGTTGGTGGAATGTAGGTACCAGGTCATCATTTTTAACCATTTTTTTGCTTTTTGTAAATGTATATGAAATATTGTAAACTGTGTTTTCAACAACAACAAAAAACAACATCAGTTCATTATAATTTCACAATGACACAACAAAATCAAATTTGTTTTTCCATCTCAAATAGTATCCAACAAAAATTTTGGGGGGCCGGTGGAGGGGGGATTGGGGGGGGGGGGTATTATTATGATCGTGCCCGCCATGCCTACAGACTGTGGAACAACTGTTACCAAAAGCTGTTTATACAGGCATATTGGCCTCAGTCCAAAGATTTCATGTCATGGAAAACCTTTGAAAGTTGGAAAAACCTACTGTCTCTGGGTGACAGGGTTAATGCCCTTATGCCCCATGTGCCAATTGTGTGAAAAAAGGGGCCACACTTTACATTCACTTCATGATTAGATAGTAATTTTTTTTTAAAGGGCAGTTGAAATGGTGAGTTTGGGTTTACAGCTAGGCTGTGATATCTATGCTTTTCTGCCCGAAACATCTGATTCTGGCAGACTTTTGAATTCCTTAAGGGGCAGTGATTGTATCTCTTCCTCCGCCTTTCCCAAATGAGATCTCAGAACCTACACTGAGTTTTTAAGGGAAAAAAAATGATTGCCTCAAAATATTTTTAGTCTGCATTGCTAGGAGCCAACCGTCATGATGGAAATGGTACCTCATTGATTGATTACTAGGGGATCAGTTGACTGATTGTGATTGCTGGGTGATTGATTGATTAATTTCTAGGTGATTTTTTTAAAATGATTATGATTGCTGGGTGATAATTAATTTCTAGGTGATAAATGTATTGATTGCTAGGAGCAATCATGTTCTGATTGCTTGTGAGTCATCTCTGTTATTGTTTATTATGGATGCAGAGCAGAGGCAAAGTACAGCTACACAACTGAATGAAGTTCAACCCCACCAGGGCCGCACAACCAGTGATAAACACCCTGTGTCACAAAGTGCCACCATTCATATAAGTATCACCTGGGTCCAAATCCCAGAAACCTTATTTAGTCGTTAGGTTATGTTTGGCCCATCGACAACAGCTGGAGTGGGGCTTTACAATAACAAAAACTTATAACCCATATTGGGGCAGCATTTTTGTAGTTAGCTTCACAACAAGACAGAAATCCACATAAACTGTAGAATGCCAACTACTGCCTTTATTTTACCACTTTTGCTGTGTTGGGGGGGGGGGGGGGGTGGGGGGGGGTGGAGAGGGGAGGGTGGAGAGGGGGGGTTCTTTGAGCCTAAGGATTTATTAATGACATGGCTAGTGCTGTTGCCATGACTGTGCAGGTGAGGGTTTTCTTTTTACCTCCAACAGAAAAAAATCTGCAGCCTTACCGAGGATTCGAACCTGTGTCTCCCGCTTGAGAGCCCAGTGTTCTAACCATTCGGCCAGCCGTTCCTCCTTTAGAATGCAAACACATTTTCTTGTGTCCTCAGAAACTGGTGGCATTTGCATAAGTCCTCGACCTTCAGAAATTGGTGCGGAGATTAAACCAGCAATGCCAATGAGACCAATGCTTGGAATAGATCTGGCTCTTGTGGATCCAGAGGTAAGATCAGATGGTCTGCTTTTTGCCTTTCTTCTCCCAGTGAAGCATAGGCTCTCATCTCAGTCAATTTGTGCCAAGTTCTTAGAAGACTCTGCAATGCACTACTTTTGGTGGCTCAGTGCTTGCATGCCTTCTCAAGGTACATTAATGATGAAACGTGTACCCGAGTATGGATGAAATGTCAATAACCCAGAAACTGTTTATTTTGCCATGAAGCTTTCTTCTTGATCAATGCACACCAGAGGTCAAAATGTCAAGGAGTTGCTTTACAGTCAAGTTCTGCAAATCGGAGATACGTTGCATGGACTACCTGAAGAAATAATCGCACATCTGACTCTTTCGATCTTTCAACAGCACACTTAGCCCAAAGGATTTACAGTCAGTACTTTAACATCGGACAGAACTCATGTAGCCATTTGTAGATGATGTACTACAGTCAGGTTTCTCAATGTGGTTAGCCAATTAGGCATACACTCAACTATTCATTCACAAAACATTCACGACTCTGCATTCCAAATGCTGACCATTCTCACATTTTGGGTCCCTAATAGTCTGTCCTAAACCACTCACTCCCTCACCAGTGAATTTTTAAGTTTCAGCTCATGCATTCTCATATTCTCACATGACCACTTACAACTGCCAACTCCACGCCTTTTTCGGAGTTATTGGTTATTGTCCATTCAGCCTTCTGCATAAATTATGATCAGTAATCTGACATAATGTATGATTAGTAATCTGTCTCTTTTCCCTGGAAGTTGGAGTACATCTGCAAATGAGGCAGGAAACGACAAACAGATAAGCCAGTAAAACGGATGTACACATAAAACTCGGGTCCAGGTAAAAGCCAAAAGTCCAAATGGACGAACTACCGGGATCTTCCCCCGGAATTCACAGCCCTTGAACGAAGAAGAAGAAGTAATCTGTCCCAAATATTCTCTTATCGTAGAGAAAACGGTTCATTACAGACTTGCTAGCCCAAAGGTCTTTTGTTCAAATCTGCATCATATTGTGTCTGATTGTGGAGACCTCATATCCACTACTGAAATAGGCACACTGTTTTCCTACTGAGATTAAAACAAAATTACCACTTCCCAAATCATGCGTACCCGTAAGCAAGTTAAGTAAAATAAAAAACAGGACTGTTTTTACACCAGTGACATAACAGGTATATATATATATATGATTAAAGACACATTTGTATGTGCCAGTTGGAACTTACTAGGTGAGTGCTCAGTAGATAAGGTCAATTCTGTCTTTTTTTCCCTTTACTTCATTTGCCATCCATGCTTTTGTATTTTTTCACCCTAGACTAACTCTGTGTATTTTGCAGTATGAACATAACCTGCTTTGTAGATAAAAATACAATTGATATGTGAAAGATGAGTGTCTGGAAAGGGGTGACCCATGAAGAATAGTTTTGTTTGTTCCATCTTTGCCAGGCCATGACCTGGTACCCAGTTTGTGTTGGTTCTACCTGGAAGGCAAAGTCAGTGCAGAAGGGGACAAACCAATCAATTTGAATGAAGACTTTTGCGCAGGCAGGCCATCTTCTAGTCGCTATACAACCCCGGCCTCTGTGGTGATTAGTGATTAGAAAGGATTATCATCACAGCACTCCGGACAGATCCATAGGTGCTCCAATCTTCTCCTCCTCCAATTTTCTGAACTTGCTCTGGCTTCTGTGGTGTGCCTTTCCATGATTACATTGTCTAGTTGAACACATTGTCTAGTTGATCACATTGTCTAGTTGATCACATTGTCTAGTTGATCACATTGTCTAGTTGATCACATTGTCTAGTTGATCACATTGTCTAGTTGATCACATTGTCTAGTTGATCACATTGTCTAGTTGATCACATTGTCTAGTTGATCACATTGTCTAGTTGATCACATTGTCTAGTTGATCACATTGTCTAGTTGATCACATTGTCTAGTTGATCACATTGTCTAGTTGATCACATTGTCTAGTTGATCACATTGTCTAGTTGATCACATTGTCTAGTTGATCACATTGTCTAGTTGATCACATTGTCTAGTTGATCACATTGTCTAGTTGATCACATTGTCTAGTTGATCACATTGTCTAGTTGATCACATTGTCTAGTTGATCACATTGTCTAGTTGATCACATTGTCTAGTTGATCACATTGTCTAGTTGATCACATTGCCTAGTTGCATGTGCAAGCTCAACAATGATGCTTTGAAAAAAGACATCTGACTTTGACCACCAGCCCTGTTATTCATTCTCAGCCGCTCAGTCATCACAGATCTGACCTTGACCCATCACCTCCATGTAGTTTATGACTGTAATCAGAATAACTTTGTTCTGCTTCTCTTTCGTCCTTTATCAGGGTCGGGAAATTAAAGGAGACGATGCGGCAGGCAGTCTTTGTATACGCAAATCCTGGCCAGGTATAGCCAGGACCATCCACGGAGATCATGAAAGATACATTAATACATACTTTAGCCCTGTGCCAGGTAACTGACATTATTTATAAAAAAAATATTTGATATTTGTTATCTGACACTGTTTGTCAAAAATCTTTTGATGTTTATCTGACACTATTTGTAAAGATTATTCCATGTATGTTATCTGAGATTATTGTCAACATTATTTGATGTTTACCGGACACAGTTTGTCAACATTATTTGATGTTTACCGGACACAGTTTGTCAACATTATTTGATGTTTACCGGACACTGTCAACATTATTTGATGTTTACCGGTCAGAGTTTGTCAACATTATTTGATGTTTACCGGACACTGTCAACATTATTTGATGTTTACCGGTCACAGTTTGTCAACATTATTTGATGTTTACCGGTCACAGTTTGTCAACATTATTTGATGTTTACCGGACACAGTTTGTGAACATTATTTGATGTTTACCGGACACTGTCAACATTATTTGATGTTTACCGGTCACAGTTTGTCAACATTATTTGATGTTTACCGGTCACAGTTTGTCAACATTATTTGATGTTTACCGGACACAGTTTGTGAACATTATTTGATGTTTACCGGTCACAGTTTGTCAACATTATTTGATGTTCACCAGACACAGTTTGTCAACATTATTTGATGTTTACCAGACACAGTTTGTCAACATTATTTGATGTTACCGGACACAGTTTGTCAACGATGTTCACCGGACACAGTTTGTCAACATTATTTGATGTTTACCGGACACAGTTTGTCAACATTATTTGATGTTTACCGGACACAGTTTGTCAACGATGTTCACCGGACACAGTTTGTCAACATTATTTGATGTTTACGGGTCACAGTTTGTCAACATTATTTGATGTTCACCAGACACAGTTTGTCAACATTATTTGATGTTTACCAGACACAGTTTGTCAACATTATTTGATGTTACCGGACACAGTTTGTCAACGATGTTCACCGGACACAGTTTGTCAACATTATTTGATGTTTACCGGACACAGTTTGTCAACATTATTTGATGTTTATCTGACACAGTTTGTCAACATTATTTGATGTTTACCGGACACAGTTTGTCAACGATGTTTACCGGACACAGTTTGTCAACATTATTTGATGTTTATCTGACACAGTTTGTCAACATTATTTGATGTTTACCGGTCACAGTTTGTCAACATTATTTGATGTTTACCGGACACAGTTTGTGAACATTATTTGATGTTTACCGGTCACGGTTTGTCAACATTATTTGATGTTCACCAGACACAGTTTGTCAACATTATTTGATGTTTACCAGACACAGTTTGTCAACATTATTTGATGTTACCGGACACAGTTTGTCAACGATGTTCACCGGACACAGTTTGTCAACATTATTTGATGTTTACCGGACACAGTTTGTCAACATTATTTGATGTTTACCGGACACAGTTTGTCAACGATGTTCACCGGACACAGTTTGTCAACATTATTTGATGTTTACCGGTCACAGTTAGTCAACATTATTTGATGTTCACCAGACACAGTTTGTCAACATTATTTGATGTTTACCAGACACAGTTTGTCAACATTATTTGATGTTACCGGACACAGTTTGTCAACATTATTTGATGTTACCGGACACAGTTTGTCAACGATGTTCACCGGACACAGTTTGTCAACATTATTTGATGTTTACCGGACACAGTTTGTCAACATTATTTGATGTTTATCTGACACAGTTTGTCAACATTATTTGATGTTTATCTGACACAGTTTGTCAACATTATTTGATGTTTACCGGACACAGTTTGTCAACGATGTTTACCGGACACAGTTTGTCAACATTATTTGATGTTTATCTGACACAGTTTGTCAACATTATTTGATGTTTACCGGACACAGTTTGTCAACATTATTTGATGTTTACCGGACACAGTTTGTCAACATTATTTGATGTTTACCGGACACAGTTTGTCAACATTATTTGATGTTTACCGGACACAGTTTTCAAGTTTATTATGTGACACTATTTGTCAACATTATTTGACATTTTTTCTGACACTGTTTATAAATATTTTATTTTTTAAATCTGACACTGTTTATAAAGATTACTTGATGTTTGTTACCTGAGATTAGACGCCGTCGTGATATAGCAGCTAGATGTTCGCCTGCAGATCCGAAGGTCAAAAGTTCAGGACCTGATGGAGCCAGATTTTTGTCAAAAATAACCTTGGCTTCCAGGTTTACTCAGCCATAAATGGGTACATTTACAAACTTGGGAGGTAAAGGCAGCCACATCACCTACCAGCTGCCAGTTGGTCTGTAGAAAATGGTTTAAGCACTTTATGCCCAAGACACCTGAAGGCAGGGAAGATGGTCGTTTTATTTGACACAGTTTGAGAAGTTTTCTAAATGTTTGTTATCTGACCCTATTTGTCAATTTATTTGGTGTTTCTTTGGCACTGTTTGTCACAGTTATTTGATGTTTGTTAAGTGATACTTTTTGTCAGTTTATTTGGTGTTTCTTTGGCACTGTATATCACAATTATTTAATGTTTATTATGTGACACTTTCTTCTTCTTCTTCTTAGCACTCATTGGCTGTAAACTGTCTCAGAAAGTTCTAATTGTTTGCCCACATCTGGACTTTAGTCTTGTTTTAGCACCTGAGTGCTGTGTGTGCATCTGTTTTACAGTAATGACCCTTTTTTTTTAAAATGCAGATTGTTGGTTCCTTGCCTCTCAGGCAGATGCACTCCATCTTCAAAAAAAGCCCTGCCAAGTAGTTGACTCCTATGACATGCTTGAAAGGGAGGTAGTGGGTCTATTCTTGTTTTCCCCTGTATTCCACACAGGGAGAACATTATAAAAATTAATAGATTTTTGTTATCAGACACTTTTTGTGAAGAATATTTGATGTTTGTTATATGCCATTAATTGTAAAGATTATTTAAAGGTTCTTATCTGACACTGTTTGGAAATATTGTCTCACACTGTTTCTCACAGTTATTCTCGCAGTAAATGCCCAGTTTATGATATGGTTTAACAGGGTTGTACTACACTGGCGATGGGGCCCACCGGCATCCTGGCGGCTACTACCAGATAACTGGACGCATGGATGATGTTCTCAATGTCAGCGGCCACCGGATCGGAACAGCAGAAATTGAGGATGTGATGGTATGTTTGTGGAGCTGATTGTGGAATTTGTTAATCAGTGATGCGTGTGAGTGTGAAAACTATCATCTGCCTGCCTGCGTGCAAGAGAGGATGTAGGAGAGAGAGCAATATTGTTTTGATGTATGTGAAATTATGTCGAGTTTACTGTCCTATTTCTGTTAGTATATTTTCCCCAGTGGCTTTTGTCTTCCCTCCTCTTCTTAGCTTTTGTGATGTCT